>OY856412.1:222099243-222244243 GCA_963693085.1 Alisma plantago-aquatica
AGTGTGCATGTGGATATCTAAATCTCTAATCTTGTACAATTATTGCTCGAAGGATCATCGATGTTATATAATGATCTCAAATCAGCACTTTAGTGATTTTAATGACTCCTAACTCAAGTAGACCCCATCTATACCCTGATGATGACATTCCTACGTGATTGTAACTCAATATGGATAGTTATGCCAATTTTGATGCTTATGCTGACTAAACTCGTTCAAATCTTATGGTTGCTCCATTTTAAGATCTTGGACTCTAATATCTATGCCTGATCTAGTTTTGATGTGTCACCCTAAGTACTAATGAACCCATGATGTACTATGTTGCTTGATAGTGCCTATGCATGTCTAGTTTGAGATATTGAAAACAATGTTGAAGGAAATGATATCTAGATCTAGGTGACATATCCAACCATTATTATGATGATTAATGATACCTTATCTTGCTTATGTTAATCCAAGTGCACTCCTTTAAAATGTCAGGATCTCTATGTCAACTCTATCGCTAAGATCTACTCAAGTGCTAGTTATGGTTCTCTAAAATCATTGCTTAATCTTGTACTCTACTCACAAGGTACGCTTACTCTCTTGACCCTACTATGGTATTGTCTTGTATGTATGCATGCTCGTATAAATGCTTGGCTAGTTAATTACTTATTTGAGCTACTTGTTCCCTACGATTAGTATGTTTGTTTTTCTTGATATATGTTGAACAAACCTTGAACATAATTAAACTTTTCCACTATACAAACCTAGTGTACCTACCTGTATTCTCGGGGTAAGGGCACAAGGTTGGGTGTCTTACTTGAGATATCAAGATAAGGCAGACCATGTATATAAAAGGGTAGCTAATCTTGAGCACCCTTACAGACCCTTCCAATGGGAGGCTGGTCAATGGACATAATATGTGGTTGAATATAATGGAAATACACCTAAAATATGCTTTGGATAAAAGAATGTTGTTAGTTATTCACACCTTGTTTCATCTTCTTGCTTATATGATGTTTCTAGCCAAGAAAAAGTTTTATAATACTCTTAAACTGCTTACCTGCCTTTTCATAGCGTACTTAATGCTTTAGCATTAATATATTTTGTTTATCAAATTTGTAGTTGCCAAATGAAGATCCGCTGCACTCAAGGCTCTAAGCTCTGAAATGAAACACCAATGGGTATACTTAAATCTAGAAATGGGTACATGTCTCTTATCTCCATGTTTAATATCTTGTTATCTCTTATTCTGTTCTTGTTTTTGGTTTTATTCATGCATATGGTATGTGATCCATTCTAGGAACGGATGCCCAGGTCCACTCACCTTTGGCTTTGTAGCCATTAGGAGTGTGGACTTAGGGTAACAAATAGTTCCGTGACAAATGGTATCAGAGCAATCACATATCCTCTATGCATGTTTAATAACCCTTTTACACCCACCTTAGAGAGTCTCCTAACATCTCATCTCTTCTCTAAAGAATACCCTAAGTCACTAATTAGATTATAATTAGTTAGCTTCTCATCTCTTCGAGTGATTCTTCTACTCATGAGTATTGATCACATGATTTCTCGATTTTGATTAACTAATGTGTGGGGAAACTATAGTCAAAATGAATTGGTAAAAATTGAGTTAAATGATAATGATGTTATGATCTGACCTTCAATTGAAAAACTCCATTATGACTAATGAAAGTAATCCTATAGTTAAGAACTCACATATGACCTCTCAAATCATGTTAAGTCAATTTTGCCAAATCTAGACTACTTGCTTTCTAGGTTTGAGGTGAAATGATAATGATCATGATATGATGACATAAGGAGGATTTATACATTATACCTCATAGTTTATGAGGTCTATATTTGATTCTATCCATGATGCCCTATTATTGACAAAACCTTAAACATGAATGAGCAAATTTCTCCTTTATTTTGACATGAACAATGATTACACCTTGGAATGACTAAGCTCTTGGACTCTCGAAAGTGTGATGAAGGAATTTGATACCAGAGTGATCTTCCCTATTGATTCATATGCCTCTTGGTAATCTCTATTTTGAATAACAAGATAGACACAAATATCACCTTTGCACTATTATGCTAAAACTCTCGAGTTCTCAATTTGACTTCTAGATTTCCAAATATACCCTCACCTTGACCATGAAAGGAAGGGAACACGATTATGACCTCAACATTGCAAAATCTTGAAACATGGTCTCTCTATTATGACCTTGATCTTGCAAAATCTCTAAATATGATTTCTCTATTATGATCTTGATGTTGACTCGTGATCTTGTGAAGTATAATTTAATAGTTGATACTCACCCTATTTGGAAATACTTGATGACTTATGATTGATATATACTAATGTGCTAAACTAGGGTGGTAATCGACTTATGACTCCCCTAACCTTGGTCACATCCCTATTGGGATTGCCTCTAAATTTTCACTTTGATGATTATTTAGAGTTGGAAAGGTTACCCCTTTCACACTAGTTTGACTTGTTGACCTAAGCCTCTAATAGGTCAATTCCATGATGACTTTGATACTCAATCTTGAATCTCAACTTGATCTTGAAATATGATGATGCTGGCTATAATTAGCAGTTAAGTTCTGAGAAGGACCTAGGTCTAGATAATTCATCGACCTTGAAGACCAAGATAATGAACTTGATATTGATGCCACAAAATGTTGAATGATGCCCAAAATTTTACTCGATTGTTGTAAATGGATGAATGATCACCCCTAAGGTATAAATAGGAATTTAGACCCTAGCTTTAAAATGTTTGTGCCTATTACTTGTATGTACAAACATGACTCTCGATATTGCATAATGAAATTTTGACTCATGAATAGTGATGTTGTTATTGATTTGACTCCTATGGTCACCCTACTTGGATCTTGAGGTCAGCCTCGATATATGATTAATGACTTTCATGACCCCAAATATAAAAAATGTAAAATGATGATTATGTTGACTCACTCAATTTATGACTTAGGGCTAAGATCCATGTGGACTAGGGTGGGACCTTCCATTAATTTTGAGCATGAAATCATGATGCTGAAATATGAAGTTTGTCTCGAATTGTTGAAATATGAAATCTCAATCATGGACGTATAACCCCACCTAGGCCAATGTAGAGGCTAGAACCCTAAATGTTGGGAAATAAAGTCATGCCTTACTCTTGAACCCTATTCAATTGACTTAAAATGTGATATCTCCAAGTTGGTGATATATATGATAATCTCTCCAAAAATTGTGACTCATGTGGGGATACTTCCAATGGGATGATCTACGTGACTAGATGTTGACCATGGCACTCGGTCGCTCGATTTCAAAATAATATGGGGATTGTGAATGGTGATGATACCTTATGAGAATACTATGATGATCTTGATACCAAAGGGGAAAACTCAATCTCTATTGATGACTTGTCTTAATTTTGGGGACAAAATTCCTTTTAAGGCGGGGAGGATGTGATAACCTAGAATTTCACACCTTGAATATGACTTCTAATGTTGACCTCACTCTTGGCTACACTTTAAATTTCATATATATATATATATGTGTGTGTGTGTCTTGATGCACTTTTGTTCCATCTAGTATGCATGTATCACCTTGGTGATACTCATGTTGATAAATATCAAGTTTAATTTCATATCATATACCTTTTCCTTTCTCTTGAATTTTGACCATATCATTGTAAAATTTTGTAACCTATCCTTGTACTCATGTTTAATATCTCTTTCTCACGATTCCAACACACTTTGTTTCATCCAAATCGGATCTTGTATGAGGGAGTTATGTCTAATTGAAGATTAAACACTTTTCAAACCTAATGTCTAGCATTTGATAATTTTGTTCAGCCTTTGGGCCAGATGATTTCGGCCCAATTGGGGGTGTGCACATGCACACAGCCCACTCTCTCCTCCATCTTTTTCCTAGAAATCCAGATCACTTTCAATGGACCAATCAGAAGTCACTTTGGGTAGGTAATGTATTTCTTCCCTTGGATCCCCACTCATAGGATCAGACCCCTAATCTGACAGTTACAAACCTTTCCCCACCTCCGTACAACTCCTTAGTGTAAAGGCCACTGGAGCTCTACCTACTCCATATTTTGTGGCCTCCTTTTCGTGCCATTTCTCCCAAATCATCACTCCCCTCGCCTATAAAACTCCTCCCCCATTTCTTTTCCATCCTTTTCGTGACCTTTCTCAAACCCTAGCACCACCCATCTCCTTTTCTCCTCCTCCTCCTTTAGTCGGTACCGCCATGGGTGCGGCTTTGGGGCTTTTTTCCCTGACCCTCCTTCACTCTGAGTGATGCTTCCAATGCATATGGTGGAGCAATTTGGACTTGACTGACATCTCCTTGAGTCGAATCGAGCGCCGATGACCCCGCTCGGCTCGGGAGTCCAGAAACCACATCATTGTAGAGCGGGATCCACACGAGCGGATGGAGTCCTCTAGATGCAAGTGGCATCCCAAAATGATGGATGAAGGTGGTGTGTCACTTCCTACCACAAATGCTCAGTGAGCGGCAGTCAGGGACCACATTTGAAGGGTGCCTCCTCGCCCAGTGATCTCAACCCTCAAGTTTCAATCCAACAACCTATAAATGCTCATTTGAGGTACTTTTTCTAAACATTGATATCTCGTGATCCTTTAGGCCTTTTTGGACATACGAAATATAAATCTTCATCTAGAGAAATGAGACACATCTAATGAGACTACTTTCGTGGCCTAAATATGCTTGCTCTTCTACTGATATCCCAAAATTCATGCTTTTGTTTCCTTTTTAATATGATTATCATAATTAAATGCATGATATTAATCTTTTATGCCCCAAGACATGATTATAGCCTGATATCACTATCTTGTACATCTTTATGCATAATGATTCGAACTTGATCCATCCTTGCACCCTAGAATGGTCTAATGTTGCATGCATGACCTAAAATGGGCTTTTATGAAAAGACCACTTATTTAATGATCAAACTTGTTCAAATGCAATTCAAATATCTATGATTGTTCTAAGTCAGTAGATTTCACTCTCAATTTCTATCCTTTTCTATCATGACTTCTTATACACTGATGATCTTGTTTTTCTTAATGTGTCCTAATATGGTCTTATGTGCACTTTTGTGATGAATGTTCAATTTTATGCTTTTATCGATCTAATGCTACTCAATGATGTTTATATGGCCTAAAATCAGTAACCTTAAATGTCTTGTATCCCTATATGTCTAGTGGAACTATCTCATGCGCTTATGTGGCTAAATACCTAAGTCTTGGCTTGATATTTGATCTAGTGTGCATGCAGATATCTAAATCTCTAATCTTGTGCAAGTCTTGCTCAAAGGATCATCCGTGTTATATAATGATCTCAAATCAGCACGTTAGTGATTTTAATGACTCCTATCTCAAGTAGACCCCATCTATACCCTGATGATGACATTCCCGCGTGATTGTGACTCAATATGGATAGTTATGCCAATTTTGATGCTTCTGCTGACTAAACTTGTTCAAATCTTATGGTTGCTCCATTTTAAGATCTTGGACTCTAATATCTATCACTGATCTAGTTTTGATGTGTCAAACAAAGTACTAATGAACCCATGATGTACTATGTTGCTTGATAATGCCTATGCATGTCTAGTTTGAGATATTGAAAACAATGTTGAAGGAAATGATATCTAGATCTAGGTGACACATCCAACCATTATTATGATGATTAATGATACCTTATCTTGCTGATGTTAATCCAAGTGCACTCCTTTAAAATGTCAGGATCTCTATGTTGACTCTATCACTAAGATCTACTCAAGTGCTAGTTATGGTTCTCTAAAATCAACGCTTAATCTTGTACTCTACTCATAAGGTACGCTTACTCTCTTGACCCTACTATGGTATTGGCTTGTATGTATGTATGCTCATATAAATGCTTTTCTAGTTAATTACTTATTTGAGCTACTTGTTCCCTATGATTAGTATGTTCGTTTTGCTTGATATATGTTGAATAAACCTTGAACATAATTAAACTTGTCCATTACACAAACCTAGTGTACCTTCCTATATTCTCGAGGTAAGGGAACAAGATTATATAGCTCTTCTTCCTACTATTTAGCACCATTTTCTTGCATGGATGTTGTTGTTTACATATCTTAAATGTGATCCTAATACGATAGATGGAGTTACCATGGTTTAGGGTTTAAGAATTTGTAAGTATTTCATGTGGTTTTATCCTACTCCTAAACCCTAATTTCTTGTACCTGATTTTGTGGTGATTATGGAATGGATGGTTTTCTCTTTCTTTGAATATCGATTTTTATCAACATGCATAAGGTTCAAGTATCTTGAAGTAGCATGGAGTTTTAGTTCTATTTTGCATCTTTTGATCTTGTTTTTATCTCTCTTAAAAAGTTTTTTTCATGGTGATTTTTATCATATACGTTTTAGAGTTTTGGTGAGCATCTTTGTATGGAGTCTTCCTCCTAGCTATGCTTGGTTTTCTTGAGTATTACCTTCTATTTTGTTCATGGTTAGTTCTATTTTGAGTTGGCCTTTTCATGCATGATGGGTGAGGTATTTTGGGTGCTACGATGGCAGTCCCTGATCACCCTTGACCTCTACACTATGTGTTTGATTTGGTCTAAATATCTTGGATGGCTATGTTGGTCGCTACCCTTGGTGGGTTGGTGTGTTGCGGTTGAAGTGATATGAAGTGCTACGGTCACTACACATAACAAAGGTCATGTAGCGGTCACAAAACTTGCTTGTGATGATGTTGATGTCATGTGTGGTCGCTACACATGTGTAATTTCCTGCTAGCATTCGTTACAGTGTATCTATTTGGTCGTAAAATCTTGCTTTGATGGTTTAAGTGACACATTCATTATTTATTTTGGTGGCTACACCTTCCTAACAGTTATAATAGGGTCATAACCCTAAATGGGTTGTTACATGTGGTCACAACAAGTATACCTAAAGTCTCTACACTCATGTAGGTCGCTACATCTAAACCCCTATCGATCACAACAATATATGCTTGGACACTACTTGATGATGTGAATATGAATGTTAAATCATAATCATTAGTGCTTAACCCTAATACACTCCAAGCATATGGGAGGTGATGAAACTAGGGTTTGGTGATCGGGTGATACTATGGAACCCTAATTGGCTATACATAAAACCCTAACCCTAATTTTAAAACATATAATGTATTTGCTTATATTGCTTAAAGTGGTTAGCATGGTTATGGTATTTTCTCTCTCCTACTTGTGTAGCCATAACCTTACAGGTGGAATGAATGTCATAGATATGTGAATGATATGGTGATCCTTGTATATTACATGGTGGTGATTATGAGTATTGTTGAGGTATACTGTGATATTGAATGTGCAAGAACTATGTGATGGGGTCTAATGATCTCACAAGTTCCTTGTGCCTAGTTTGAGGTGACCTCTAGAGATGTGATGCGGGTATTGCTATCCCATAGTGATGTGATATTGATGTTGGCCTAGTATGACAGTTGTAACATGTGATGTTGGTCATGGCTTTGTGAATGGAAGTGAGACAAATATCATGTGATGAAGACAAGTTTCATTTTATATCTTCTAGAGTTGTACCTTTACCCCTATTTTCATAGAACTTGTTTAGGATTTGTATGTTGTAACTTGATTGATTCACTAAAAGATGCTTAATTGGAATAATTAATCAAGTGAAACCCTAATCATGTAGATTCCCTATGCCATAGATCCATTTCGATGTCAGAATTTTTTGGGTGGTGAAACGACTCATTCCTACAAGGCCATCACGGCTACCAGTGCTACAATCACGCATGCAGAATCACCAAGGGGGTGTCACAAACCCTAGCAGAGTGAATGAGCACAGTCGCAAACTCCAGTGTGTATTCCCACCTCAATATATCGACCTGATTACCAATATTCACATCATGGCTAAGATATGTTTCATAAGTGGCACAATGTGCTTAACACATGGATAGGAATAGCAATGTGAATTTCCATGTCCATAAATATGAATAATCTCCCATTATTTAAATAAGTATTGAATCAATAGAATAAATAAGATAAATGAGTAAAATATGTAAATTTATGAATAATAATATAAGAGAACTCTTCTGGAAACAAATTGGAGAAATATGACTCAATTAAATGAATGTAGATAATATGATGTAATGTTTTGATAAATATAATGATAATGAGCCAAAAATCCGAATTTTATTAGAACTCATAAAGAGAAGGACTAACAGTAAAATCTAATATTGAAATTGTGTTCCTTGGATCCCAATTAGCTTGAGTGCCAAGTTTCACTTTATTTGAACAATCTTAATTATCCTAATTACATTAAGGAAAAGGAATATAAGACAAGGCCAACAATATTAAATAACTTAATGAGTGACTTCAAAAGTGGAAATAAATCTCAAATCTAATTGAAAATGTCCTAGTTAGTCTAGTTGCAAATTTTAGCTATAATTGAATATTGTTTGAACCCCCAAATCAAGAAGGAAAGAAAAAGTAGATTTTATATACTTAATAGTAAATGTATTTAATTGATACGTATCACTTCCTATAGTTTCTTAGATTAAGTTGATGTTGTGTTGATATCCTTCAACACATCAAAACTCGAACTTTCTCTCATCCATCAGATTTCAATCTAACAGTGTGGGAGTCATCTTCTTCCTCACTTTCCTTCTTGGTTCACCCACTACAGTAACCAACCCCTCTCCAAATTTTGATCTCTCTCTCCTCAACATCTTTGGTCAAGATATTTTTGCCATTATTTCCCTCATGTAATCCCAAAAAGATTCATTCCTATTTTATCTAGGTCTTGTGCCCCATATCTATAAATCACATTCCATCTTCATTGGCCTCTATTCCTCCCTTCCCACCAGAATTCACAGACTTGCGGTACTTGTTGTCCTATAAAATGAACACCATGGAAATATGTAGGAAGTCTTTACAAACTCTCCCCCTTATTGATTTCCCAAAAGAACACCGTGGGAATCATAGGGGGTCTACAAAAACCCTTCCCCTTATTAATTTCCTACGAGCCTTTTCCTTTTGTTTCACCCCCTTCTTTCCTTGAACCCTAATATAGTTTGGAGGCGTTGGATGGTGTCTTGGTCCAATCTACTAGTTTTACACCTTGTTTAGGACCTTGTGAAGATGTCTATAGGAATTGGAACCATGGATTGGTGTCCATCGCTCATACAAACTTGACTTACATTAGCTTGTCAGAGCTCCACATCTAGGCCTCTTAGGGATGCCTTGTCCTGTGCAAACTTGTTCCCAAAGTTTGTCTTGAGGTGAGAAATCATGTATCAATGCTTATTTTTCTTCATAAGTGCGATCTTGTTATTGGGAATATTATTGGTGATGTTTTCCCTGGTCTAGTCATGGTGATGATAGTGTCTAGTCTATGACTCCTTTTTTGAATTTCTTATGGTGGCAAGGTGGATGAGAGGGTAATGAACCCAATTGCACTATTCAACTTCATGGAGTAGGACCCCAATTCCAAGAGGGGGATGCCACACCAAGATCCTATGTTTCATCTTCTCTGCCCCTTTCTTGTTGTGTCGTTGATCAAATCTGGGTTTCTTGTATTTTCAACTCAGATTCTCTTCCTTTGCTAGAACCTAGAGAGGATGGGAGGTTGCATGGTTTAGGTCTCTGGTTTCTCCTCTGAGGATTGGATCCTTGGGTTGAAGCTTCAATTTCTCTATCTGTCATCACGTTGTTTGCGCAAGGAAGAAGATCATCTTTGATTCTTTGATGTCTTTGCCCTCATCATCTTTATTTACTTGTCATGCTGGTATTGGGTATTTCTAAGAGCTGAGAAGGTTTCCCTTTTGTATAACCATGTGTTTGCCTTACTGTAGACTCGACCCTCTTGGCAAAATTTGATAGGGCCACCTCAACCGACCACTCCACCTAACTGTGTTCTTTTTCTCCTACATACATGGATTTTATGGGACTTTTGATCGGTCTATGTTTGTAAAATTTATAGTAAATTATATATAGCTCCTAAAAATAAATATAAAATTCAAAAAATAAAGTAAAGTATCTTATAAAACTAATAAAATCTAACGTATAATATGGTAAGGTTTTGATAACATGATTCATTAATAGTAAAAAGGTGATTTTTAGGGTTTATGTAATTAATTTGAACTTAACCCTAATTCTATATGAATGTTTAATAGGTGTTTGAAGACCTTGTATTGGACCTAGGGTTGACTTTGAATGTGTGTAGTTTGGATATGAGGTATGCTTCATATCTTGAATTTTATATTGAGCAATCACTTATATTTTCTCTCTTTTAGTTGTATGGGACATATACCCTACACAATTTCCCTCTTTTTTGAGAATTTGATTCATGAGTGGTTCCTGCGATCTACTCAAAGTGATGGATATTCTTTTTGGACTTTGATTTGTATCTTGTTCATCTTTTTACATGTGGTAACCCTATTTTGAGAAATTGAACTAAATGGAATCTCATTTTCCAATGTGATGGACTCATGTGGTCTTATGATGTATATTGCTTGTGGAGATTGATTGGATACCTTTTTATGGGTCCTATGACCCCACATGATATCAGTTAGATGTTCACAACCCTTTGTTGAGCATGATTATACTTTATTTTTTCTACCCTATTTGCATGTGTGATTGGCTAGTCATAGCTAGAAGTAGTGACACCATGTAGGTTTTCGGTTTTATTCCTCATGCACTTATGATATTAGGCATTTTGTTTTATTCCCATGCCATGCATTGGGTTTTGCCACATATCATATTAGGAACTCATTTTTATTCCCTTATCATGCTTTGGGTTTTATTCCCCTACAAAATCTATATTTGTTTAGCATTGAGTTTTTAGTCCTCTTGCCCTTTGATATGGAATATAGTTGAGTTTTGATCCCACTCATTAGTTTATGCTAGTCTACATAGCACTCACCATGCAACTATTATGATTGTGATATTTTGTTGTGATGTTCAATAAGGCAAAAGATGTCTTATCTATTATCTACTTAAAATGTTATCTTGATATCCATTTGGATAATCATTTTCCCTCTTGATTTGGGAAGCCTTGACAATTATATTGATGTCCTTTTTCCTGTACATTGATCAATCCATATTTTATTGCACATACAAGATTTTTATGTTGACAACATATAATTTGTCTTATCTTATGGGGTATGCTTTCAACCCCCAAGTGAAAAACATGGTGAACTTGACATGACATGTCGTAGAGGAGCTGACTCTTAGGAGATAGATCTCACAAAACCATTTGTTACCCTAAGTCCACACTCCTAATGGCTACAAAGCCAAAGGTGAGTCGACATGGGCATTTGTCCCTAGAATGGATCAGATAACATACACATGAATAAAACCACAAACAAGAATAGGATAAGAGATAACAGGATATTAAACATGGAGATAAGAGACATGTACCCATTTCTATATTTAAGTATACCCATTGGCATTTCATTTTAGAACTTAGAGTCTTGAGTGCATTATATCTTCATTTGGTAACTACAAGATCGATAAACAAAATATATTAATGCGAAATCATTAAGTACACTATGAAAAGGCAGGCAAATAGTTTAAGAGTACTATAAAACTTTTCTTGGCTAGAAACATCATATAAGAAAGAATATGAAACAAGGTGTGAACAATTAACAACATTTTTTATCCAAAGCATATTTTAGGTATATTTCCATTATACTCAACAATATATTATGGCCATTGACTAGCTTCCCATTGGAAGGGTCCGTAAGGGTGTGCTCAAGATTAGCTACCCTTTTATCGACATGGTTTGCCTTATATTGGCATCTCAAGTAAGACTCCCAACACTCCCCTCTCCCTGATGGGTAGGGGAGGCGGCGAACTATCTAATGATTCTAACCTAGAGAAGATTCCTATGGAGGGTGATGTCGAAGACATCTCTGTGAAAGATGACATGTCTCTGAAGAACCACAACGCCGATAGCACCCTACCTCCCCCAGTATCCTATCAGGATGCCACAACTGGTCCTCCCAACGACAAGCATCCAACAGTGAGGCCTGGTTCCACCGATACTCTAAAAGCTACAAATATCCATATTGATCGTAGCGAGACACTTCTAAACATCACCATGAACCCTGACGCCCTGCCACCACTGTTGGAACCCTGGAGATTTATAGTGGTGGTCAAAGTGATTGGTATCACAGTGGGATTCACCGCCTTGATAAATTGCATCATTTCCCTCTAGCACTTGATGAAGCAGTTCCAGGTGGTTGATCTTGAGATGGGGTACTTCATCATCCAACTGAGTAATCAAGAAGAATACATGCGGGCTATGACAGAAGGTCCATGGACCATCTTTGGAAACTATCTAACTATCTAATCGTGGTCGTCGTCATTCCGTCCCATAGATCACATTCCAAGGAAACTAGTCGTATGGCTAAGGGTCCGAGAACTACCAACATTTCTCTACCAGAACAAACTGCTAGTCACTATAGGTGATCTAGTTGGAAAAACTATTACGGTGGACACTATGATGCTCTCTAGTCTTTGCATGAAGTTTTCTCACTTGGAAGTTGAAATGGAAACTAATAAGCCTCTGCTACCAACTATCTACCTCATGGGAGAATATTACAGACTGGAGTATGAGAATCTACCAAATGTATGCATGGAGTGTGGTAGGGTAGGTCATGAGGATAAATATTGCACCTTTGTCACCCCTTTTTCCCCCAAAGAGCCTGCATCGTCCTCGGGCCACACCTTACTAAACCCGATCAACAAATCCATGCCAAGAATCCTGAGTAGCGACCGCCTCCTGTAAAGAAACTTGTTCAGGTGCAAAGTGAGGAGGGGGTGGCCCTGACAACTACTGAACACAGTTCTTAGACTAAGGAAGCGTCGACCCTCCCACAAGATGAGTTGAAGAATGATGAAGAGGAGTAGCACATAGTACAAAATAGGATGAAAAAAAAGAACAATACCCATCCCAAACAAGCTAACTAGCCACACACCAACAACACCTTTCCTCCCAGACTTTCATCCAAGCAAGGTCCAAGCACCTCCCAAGACAATACTATAGTGACACTATATAATGATGAAACCAGTCAAGGGAGACAGTAGGAGGACCCGTCCGATCCTCCGTTCCAGTTTGTGGCACATGAGGAACATGTGGTGTTGTCCCAAATACAACAACCCTTCCAATGGGGTAATAAGGGTAGTGGTGGAGGCATCATTCTCTATAATAGAAAGATTATATGCTAGACTGTTAGTCCAGGTAGAGAAAGGAAGAAGGGTAAACTTGCCTAGATGATCGACAACTTCAACCAAGGATATGAGGTGAAGCTTACTCTTGACTTCCCAGAAGAGGCCACTGTTGTATCTGATGATGAGATAGTTGGTGAGGACAAGTCGGTCAGCCTCTGCGCAACCATGTATTGATGTCTGTCCCTCCTTTACTATATTTTTAATGATTAAGTTCTTGTGTTGGAATATACAAGGAGCTTATTTCATGAAGAAAATCCATCTTTGAAAAGATTACAAACGTAGGTACAAAATGTAAAGATGACTATTATTGAACCTCACATTAGCTGTTGAAAGATGATGGATATTAGTAAGCATATTGGCTTCCCTTCCTCCCATCGAGTCGATGCTCTTAGTTTCTATGGAGGAATTTGGCTTCTGCGGGATGATACTATTTGCTTGGTGGACATCATCCAAAATCACCAACAATTTACTCACTGTCACATCAATGGGGCTTGGTACCTTAAAGTAGTCTATGTCAGCCCAAACCCTTATTAGAATTGTATACATGAAATATCCTCCACTATCCATGATGCATGGTAGTGGTTGGTGATTTCAATGCCATGCTATACATTACAGAGAAGCAGAATGGACGACACTTATATCATTGCTCTAGTAGAAAGTTTAGCTCCTTTCTATTATGCACTGGCCTTATGGACATGAAGGTGGATGGCCCCTTCTTCACCTTTAAATATCTTCAACTCCTTGAGAGACTTGATAGAGTCATTGCAAACACTCAGTAGCTAACCACAACAAATGGAACTTTGATAGTGGTCCTCCCTCTACTCTACAACAATCACAACCCCATCCTCACACACAACATCCCTACCCAACGACTCAGATCTAGCCCTTTCCGAATGAAGTCTAGCTGGTCTTTGACCCCTACTTTCAAGTAGGCCCTTGCTCAATCTTGGGACTCAAATATATGTTTTCTAGCAGCCCTCCCATCCTTACAGAATGCTGCTATGCAGTGGGACATGATGGAGCTGGGACTTACACCAAAAGGTTTTTAGTCTTCCAATGGGAGTCCCAGAATTCTATCACCAAAAACCCTAGAGAGGATTGATGTCTTCCCTAGGTTTACCTAGAACTGGTGCTTAGATAACAACTCCAACCCCATAAGAGTATGGAAGCCTTATCATAGTACAGATTTAGGATCGAACCCAAAAGACAACGGTCTTGTTGCAAGTAACAAGATGGAAAACGTACAACACTTCACTTAGTTATTTTACTAATTGGCACTTATATCAAAAGGTTGGATTTTGATTGGTTTTTAGACTAAAGCATGAAAAGTAAATAAAGCAAGTAAAACTAAGATTTAACAAATGATGATGAATCACTGGGGTTAAGCAGGTATTTACCACCGCTACACATGCATTGTATATGTACTAAGCAAGCAAGACTTATAAGCTAGATGCATGGATGTTCCACAAGACCGATGCCTTATAAGACAAGAGCGATGCATTGCATCCAAGGATGTTCCACAAGACCGATGCCTCGTAAGACAAGAGCGATGCATTGCATCCTTCGATGTTCCACAAGACCGATGTCTTATAAGACAAGAGCAATGCATCGCATCCTTCAAGGGTTAAGTAGCTCTCATTCGGTACATTTCTACGTGTCAATGAAGATATGTAGTCTTCCAAAGAGAGAATCTTACTCAACCTCATGAAACGTGCATCTAAAACTAACAAGCGAGCGATAATTATCAAATCGAATAGTATCTTTGTAGGCCTAGTCTCCTATTCGGATAACCTAGCTACGAGAAGTGCGGGAATGTTGCAACGCCAGCCATTCCCGATCAAATGGTCACATGCTTTACATCATTCCCCTCGCAAAGCGTGTTCCTCGACTTACCAAGGTTACTTCCATACAGATGGAAGTGCAACGGATGATAGTGAGTTTACTCCACTCTTTGAGATACACTCCTAGACACCGAAACGGATGCGTGGTGGATACACACACCAGAAACCAACACTAAATCGGTATTCGAGTCTCGAGAGCGGTCGTAGACAAACCACAACAAAAGACAATAGATGCATACAAGAACGTGGCCATCATTCAAGCATGTATGGAACGATTTAGTATTAAAATGAAAGGATAACATCTTTTTAGTACAAAGTACAAGACATGGGCAGCGGGGCTAGTCCCCGCGCCCCAGTGGATGGAACTACTCGCTCCTCATAGAGGGAGCAACAAAGGAGGAGGCAAGAAGAGGTAGAAAGAACATCATCTCCACTGAGGAGAGAAGGTTGAACCCTTGGTGGAGAGAGCAACGATCTTCACCCTTCGTGGCGTGCTTGACGACGGATCTTCTCCTCTCACCTTCTTTGTTGATGAGAGAGAAGGTAGCTTGTAATGGAACGTGAGTCTCAGACCGGCAGCCTCGGGCGGTGGATGGAGTTGTTCTGGTACTAGAGAGGCAGCCTCTGGACGTCTGGACTCCCCTCAGGGATGGCCCTTGAGGTCTTATTTATAGGCCTTGAGTGAGGTCAAACGGTCTGGAGACCGTTTGGGTTTAAACGGTCTTGACCGTTTGGCGTCAAACGGTCTTGAGATCGTTTGGCGTCAAACGGTCTTGGGACCGTTTGAACTCCATGCGGTCTTGGGACCGTTTGGCTTCATGCGGTCTCGGGACCGTTTGAACTCCATGCGGTCTTGGGACCGTTTGGCTTCATGCGGTCTCGGGACCGTTTGAACTCCATGCGGTCTTGGGACCATTTGGCTTCATGCGGTCTTGGGACCGTTTGAACTCCATGCGGTCTTGGGACCGTTTGGCTTCATGCGGTCTCGGGACCGTTTGGCTTCATGCGGTCTCGGGACCGTTTGAACTCCATGCGGTCTTGGGACCGTTTGGCTTCATGCGGTCTCGGGACCGTTTGAACTCCATGCGGTCTTGGGACCGTTTGGCTTCATGCGGTCTCGAGACCGTTTGAACTCCATGCGGTCTTGGGACCGTTTGGCTTCATGCGGTCTCGGGACCGTTTGGCTTCATGCGGTCTCGGGACCGTTTGGCTTCATGCGGTCTCGGGACCGTTTGAACTCCATGCGGTCTTGGGACCGTTTGGCTTCATGCGGTCTCGGGACCGTTTGAACTCCATGCGGTCTTGGGACCGTTTGGCTTCATGCGGTCTCGGGACCGTTTGAACTCCATGCGGTCTTGGGACCGTTTGGCTTCATGCGGTCTCGGGACCGTTTGAACTCCATGCGGTCTTGGGACCGTTTGGCTTCATGCGGTCTCAGGACCGTTTGAACTCCATGCGGTCTTGGGACCGTTTGGCTTCACTCGGCCTTGAGGTTGGTTTATTCTTTTATGATTTTTTTGTGCTTTTTCTGCAAGTGTAAAAGGAAAAAGTTAGTTTGATGATGTATTTACAAAAAGGGGTAAAATTAGGTTTATGTACCGTATAAACGTAAAAAGAGTATGGAAAACTAAAGAAAAAGACTAAGATAAACTACTAAAATAGGAGGTTATCACCCCCCTAACTTAGAGTCTAGCTTGTCCTCAAGTTAGATAGAGCTGAGACATGAAATGGCGAGGCGATCTTAATTAGGGTCTCCATACTCTTGCTTCAATTCTTGACCTGAGTTCCCCAGGGGTCATATCGAGGCTTATTGCATGCCTTGATTCTTTTGGATTTCGAGAGTTGCTTGGATCTCAGGGTTTTTCCGTATCTCAAAATTTGCCTTGGGGCCACATTTATTTTGTGCATGCCGTTGACTCTAATCAACTTTATACCTCTCTGGAAACCTACTGGAAGCTAGAGAGGGTATGAGGGTTGGCTAAAGGCTTTGAAGTGTAGCTCCCCTTCGAGTGGGGGAGGGGCTGTCTATGCTTTTTAGGATCTCACTACCGGGCACGACACATCTGCCTTTATGAGGGCAGCTGAATGTACCGGCCGGGCAAGTCCTTTATGAGCCTTTTCATATACTTGGAACTTTTAGGGTTTCACTACCGGACGTGACACATCTGCCTTTATGAGGGTAGCGGAATGTGCCGGCCGGGTGAGCCCTTTATCAGTTCTTCATATAGGTCCTTATGTGTGGCACAACTCTCATGATTTTATTCGTCTCTCTGGCTTTTATTCAAAAACTCACAGGCTTGGGTTTTGGAATGAGGATTTATTTTGGGCGGCCAAGCCTCTTTTATTTTGAAGAGAGGAAAGCTGTTCTTAAAGTTTTTCAGCATGCACTTATTTGGTTTGTGGTCCACTTGCAGAACTTTTTGATTTGGAAGTTGCCTAATTTCCCTCTCATCCTCGAGATCTCAGCTTATTTCTGCCCTGATTTTGACCTGTGGAGAGTCAGATAAAGAACTGAAGCAAAAATACGGGATCCATAGTAGGTGGAAATTGATAAATCGCCATTTGATGTCTGAGTGCTATTTACTTGCAGAGACTAACATGATTCTAGGGTTAGTTGAGGTGACTATTTTTGAAAAAGAATTGTGAAAAGAATTAAGACTTAAAGATTTGTAAAAAAAATTTTAAGAATGAAGAAATGTATGGAAAAAGGAAGTATAGAAGTTGATACCTAGCCCTTGTCTAATGTATCCCCCCCTAACTTATCACACACTCTGTCCCCAGAGTGGCAAAGTGATAGGTTGAGAAATCATTAGAACAAGGGCTGCAGGTTAAGGTAGATTTTCATTTGCCCCTGGAGAACGGAGTAGTGTAGATGCGAACTGCCCACGTAAGGCGTGGTAGTCCACGTCAGTCATTTCCTCCACTGGTCTTTGGAGAACGATTATGGTGTACATCCAGTAGAGGACGTGGAAGCCGCAGTCGTTGGATTGTCATATTTGCTGGGGGCATTTGTGGCAGAAGGCGGGGTGATTGAAGTGTTCCTTGCTGTATGCCTTAGTGTGCTGACTCAGAAGCTCTATTAATTTCGCAGCGCACTCTTTTGCCGTTTCTTCTGTTGGCGTCTTGGGCGTTACGACGTAGTGTCGTTGTCGGGCGTTGAACTGGCTGTCGGAACTATTGTATATTGTAGTTGTTCCGTCTTGGAGGTTAGTTGCCAGAAGAATCCAGTGCTCTTGATGCAGGATTGGTAACATGATGAACTTCGGCGTTGTATGTTGGAGATATGCGATCAACGCTTCCGTTGTGCCGAAGTTTTTGAGTTTGAGTAGATCATCCTTCATGTATGGAGACGCCATGTATGTATCTGGATTATGTTGGCCAATCTGAGACTGGTAAGCTGTCATGAGACTGACAGAAAGTTGCCCCTTATCTTGCAAAGTCTCTCGCAGTGAATCGGCTATCACGATAATGTCTTTAGACATGAATACTATGCCATCTTTTTCTGCGGAGAGATTCGCCATGATGATGCGCATTTCAAGGTCGGTGAGACCTTTGCAAGAATCGCGATCAAAATCAGGAAAAGTTGGTTTAGTGGTGTAAGCAGGATCGTTCTTGCTGGTATCTTCTTCTGGCGACTTGTGTTGTTCAGACTCTTTCAGAATTTGGCGGAAGGGTCGCCGTTGTCGACGTTGTACAACTGAATAGAGATACCTTGGAACATCATCTGGTGACATAGTCGGATCGTTGAAATATCTTCTGTCACAGATGAGCTCCATGGCGTAGCGTCCTCGTAACGAATGGAAGTCTTCAGCTGCCAAATCGGTGAAAGGAATTTCTTGGTTCAGCGCTTGGATATGTCGGATGGTGTAGAAAGCGCTGTCCCCAGATCCCGTGGTGGCTTGAACTGGAGGGTTAATGATTCTGAACCAGGGCCAAGCAGTCTTGACGAAGAGAAGGGCGTACAGGCCAAATTACTTTGAGAAGCCAGAAGGGTATACACCGGGCTTCACCTGCTGCGTCTCCGACGAAGTTTATTATGCCGGCTGGTAGCTCGACGCTATTGAAGTTGTAAACTTTAGCGTCCCTTGCTTCGGTATCCACTATCATAAAAAGCCAGTGGTCCGAGACTTGGAATGGCATTGTGATATAGCGTGCCCGACGCGCTAAACCGGCACGCAGCCGCTCAATCGACCGCGCGCGCAAGCTTTTGTGTAAAAGGCCAAAAGACAATGCGGGTGAAGCGTTGAAGGCTGGTTGTATCCGCTGTTTACTTCTATAGATTTCTATACAGTTGGTGAGGAGGACACGGAAGATTGGCATTGGCATCGTAGACCGGGGTCGGAGGATGCAACGAAAATTTTCACGTGTCAACGTACGCCTGGTTTTTGTATTATTGTAAACTATGTCGTCCCCCACTTTTGCATCGTCTACTATAGTGTTCAGGATGAAGATGTGCTGAGCATCTAAGGTAGAGATGGCTGTCGTATCAAGATCGTGCATTTTTTGTGGGAGAGGAGGTGGCGGGGGGAGGTCTTGTGGTGGAGGGGAGGCGTGCTGTTCGGGGGCCTCTTCATGGCCTTTGAGGTTGTCATCTAGATCGGAGGCGGAGTCAAGATCTGCGTCAGTATCTAGACTCACTCGGTCTGCCTCGTCTAGGTAAGGGGGAGAAGGTGTTGAGGAGGGGGGAGAAGTTTTTGGCGAGGTAGCGCTGGCTCCTAGTATGCATTGTTGGAGCTCAGCGAAGGCCGCATCCTTGGCAGCTTCCCCCATTTACCCCATAGCGGAGTAATCAAAGAATTGGTCCCCGTAAGAAATGTTTACGTTGTCATGCTGTGGGGACTTGGGGTGGTAGTCACTTTCCTGGTGACCTTTATCAGACCCTTTATGGGAGGGTCCTGCTGCGTTCCCGGGGTCTTCACCGTCATCGTGCTTGTCTCCTGAAGATGTGTCTTTATTGGAGTCAGCAGATGAATCAGATTCGTCTTCTTTTTCATCATCATCGTCGTTGTCATCCGCAGCTTCGTCGGTTGTCATCTTTTTAGTCGACTTTTTGCACCGCCGGTGAGTGGCTTGTAGCTCATCGAAAGCCACTTGCAGATGCTCGTGTTTCTCGAGCAGTGCGTCGTGGGCTTCTTTGAGATCTGTGTATCTGCCCTCGGCGGAGAGGAGGCGTGCTGTCAGATCTGTGACTTGGGCACGTAGTTGTTGTGTTTCATTGATATTAGCTTCCTCTTGATGATGATGGAGCTACGTAATTGTGTCGTCGATGGTGGCCAGGCGCGTGCTTAGCTCTTCTTGATTCTGCTCAAGCTTGCGGAGATTCTCTTGCAGAGGGTGAGTCTGGTTAGAGATCTCATCGACTTTTCTTGTCGTAGCTTCTTGCTGGCGCGTTGCCCCAAGGATCAGGTCTGGCAGGTTATTGGTGTGGCTGTTGATATGCTCAACTTGCTTAGCCACTTCATCCTATCGTTGCTGGATGCCTTGTAGGACGACAGGAAGAGCTCGATGTTGGTTGTCGATCCTGGTTACCTGTTTAGATAAATCCTGTACACAAGAAAAAATAGAATGTAATAGGTTAGAAGGATCGGTGAGGAGGTTTCGGACAACGTCAAATTGACGGCCGAATTCCTCACCGATGTTAGTAAGGGGGGCCCCAGAGGCGGAAGGGTGATGTGGCTGGGGCCTATGTGGGATGGTGGTAGTGTCTTGCGGAAGAGACACTGATGATGGCCCAAACTGCGTAGTGACTGTTGATGAAGTCACCAGCGGTGTCGGGGTGGTGGCGGATGTGAAGAGTGGTGGTATTTGTGGCGAAAAAGGTGGCACTAATGATGAAGGGGTGGGAACTGTGGATGTGAATGGAAAGGTGGTGAAGTCGGGCATGGAGGTGGAGAAAGGGTAGCCCGATGTTAGGGTGGGTGAAAAGGTGGATGTGAATGCTGGCGTGGATGTGGGGAGGAAAGTAGTGGTGGGGGCAGCGGAGAGCTGCTCATTTAGACTCTGGATGAAAGAGTCAAATGAGGAAGTTGTTAAGATTTCATCGTTGAACCGCTCGTCCTCCGGGTTTGGGCGGGACGTTGGTGTCCCCGACAGCTGTTGGGCCTGCAACATCCTCCTAGAAGGTCGTTTGACAGGGATTTTTGTAGGTCGAGCTGTCGGGGCTGTAATGCTCGTTTCAGTTGGGCCCACAGTTTGTTTCTTTGCAGCGGGTGTGACCGAAGCTTGTAGATGAGTAAGCTCCTCGTCAGAAAAGAGGAGCTGTGTCATATCATAGTGTGCTAGCTCCGGTAACGGAAGGAGGGTTCTTGATGACTTAACCATCGGGCAGAATACATAGTGTAACTTTCCATCCTTTTCTTTGATTATAAACGAATTTTTCAAAGATTGTTCGTTTGTAAGGATGTCGCCCTTTATTTGCGTGCATTGGGGTAATAGCCTGTCCATCTTAAAAAATTTAATTATGGATGTGACATGGCCTTCCAAACAGATCTCTTTCCCTATGAAGGCGGCGGATAATTTCTGGACCATCAACCGTCCGATGTTGACTGGCCTTCCCTTGAGGATAGACCAGAGGACAAAGAGGTCTGATATTGTAACTTTTCCTCCTTCCGTTCTTGGAAAAAGTGCGCCAGCTAGGATTTTGTGCAGAGTGCGCACAAATCCGGAGTGTATGTTGGACGCTTTGCATGTTTTGGCGTCGTATGTGGGAATCCCAGTTAAGCTTTTCCAGAATGTGTGGCGGTTGAATTCTGGATGATCAGTTCCCACTGATTTGGCCTTTTTTAGCTGCTCCAGGTCGTCAATGAATATTGAATTTAGCATATTCTCTGTTAAGACGATGTTGCTACCGAAGATTTGGGTGACAATCCTTCTATCACCCCCATCCCGTGACCTATCTGCAATGTCGACGGGCTCCTTTGTCAGGTAGGAGAAGAATTCCGCTGTGGGCTCAATGTAGGATATTTCAGGTATTAAGCACAACCTGGTAAGGTTGGCTTTTTGTAGCGCTTTGAAGATGCGCTCGTGAATTCCCATTTTAGCTAGTATGCTGGAGCAAACATACTTGGTTGGTTTAAGGGTTTTATCGGTGGTGATGGAGGTTTGGATGGATAGGTGCTCTGGTGGTGGTATTGGGGCGGTGATGGGAATCAAGGTGGTAGGGATGGTAGCTGCAGGGGTGGTAGTGGTAGCAGCAAAGGTGGATGGTTTGGCGAAGGGTTGGTCCATGGCAGATAGAGGGTGGACTTGTTTTCTTGCCCTCTTGGGGGGCTGCCCAGATGCAGCCTTTGCAGCTTTGCATTTTCCCTCTGTCTCTTGGGCAGAGGAGTCTTCATCGGGATTTGGTATGTAGTCCGATCCTTCATCATCATCAGAAGAGATGTGCTCGATGTCCTCTTCAGGGGCCTCACCCAAGCATTTGGTGAGGCGGGTTATCTCACACAGGACGTCGATGATCTTGGTCTTGGGAGGGACGACGCTGGTGGTGTTGTAAGTGTCCCTGATCTGTATGAGCCTGTCTCGCACTTCCATCATCTGCTCCCTTGTCAGAGCAGGGGCAGTTCCTGAGCCGGAAGTTTTGTTTGCTGGTGACGCCATTTCTGAAAAAAAATAAGAGTTTCATAATTAGAGAAGATTTGAAACAATGTAAATTTGATTTGTAGTTATATCTTTTATATTTTGTGAAAGCAAAAGGGAAACGAAAACCAAACGGTTTCAAGACCGTTTGGTCCCAAACGGTTTGAGGACCGTTTGGTTCCAAATGGTTTCAAGACCGTTTGGTTCCAAAGGGTTTCGAGACCGTTTGGTCCCAAACGGTTTCGAGACCGTTTGGTCCCAAACGGTTTCGAGACCGTTTGGTCCCAAACGGTTTGAGGACCGTTTGGAAAGCAAAGAGTCACAGGTCGCCGGCGCGGGAGAAGGTGGAACGGTGAAGAACGCGCCGGCGCCTTCGAAAACGATGAGAAGAACGGCGACGGCGATGAAAGCGGTGGGAGAGTCAGTGAAATCTTTTGACAGTGACGACGATGGCGGAGCAAGAGACGTCATGCGATGGTAAAGGGAACGGCACTGGCGCCATGATGGTGGCGACAGAACGGCGCGGCGACGAAGGCGACGGGTCGGTTGATGAAACCATTCGATAACGACGGCGATGGCAGCGTAAGCAGCGACTGGCGATGGAATGAGCAGTGTGGAGTCGCCGGACTACCTTGCGGAAGGTGGACGGAAGGGTGACTTTGCGCGGATGCAACAGGAGCAAGAAGGGAAGTTCTTCGCACGAAAACTCTGGAGAATTCGAAGATTCGAAGAGAGAAAGTCGGAGGGGTAGGGTTGATATTTATAGTGATTGGTTGGTGACCTTTTGTATTCCAAACGGTTTGAAGACCGCTTGATCCCAAGCGATCTCAAGACCGTTTGGTCCCAAACGGTTTCAAGACCGTTTTGGTCCCAAACGGTTTGAAGACCGCTTGATCCCAAGTGATCTCAAGACCGTTTGGTCCCAAACGGTTTGAGGGCCGTTTGGTCTCAAACGGTTTCAAGACCGTTTGGTCCCAAACGGTTTGAGGGCCGTTTGGTCCCAAACGGTTTGAGGACCGTTTGGATCCAAACGGTTTGAAGACTGTTTGGAGTCCAAACGGTTTGAAGACCGTTTGGAGTCCAAACGGTTTCAAGACCGTTTGGCTCCAAACGGTTTGGAGACCGTTTGGCTCCAAACGGTTTGAAGACCGTTGGGAGTCCAAACGGTTTCAAGACCGTTTGGCTCCAAACGGTTTGGAGACCGTTTGGAGGGGCACAAAGGGTTTGTATATTTTTATGTTTGTTTTTGAGTATGTATATTATTTTTTTGTATTTTGGGTTATGAATTTTTATGTTGTTTGTTTTATGTATTGTTTTTGTAGTTTTGATTATGTAGATTTTTTTGTATTTTTAGATTAATGAAAGAACTTAAAGAAAGCAAAACAAATTCAAAAGAAAAATAAAAGACTAGAAATTAGAGAAGGTGATACTGAGGTCTTGGGTTGCCTCCCAAGAAGCGCCTTGGTTTTATGTCGCTGGCTCGACGAAGTTAAAACATTATTATGCTGCTGGCATAGTATTTGATTGCTCATGTCTATTTGGCCCATGTTTAGGGTTCGATTCAGGCTGCCCAGCGAAAGTGCCTGTTGGGGGTTTCAATTGTGCAGCAATCTGGGCAAGCTGTGCTTCAACTGCCTTCTGTTGAGCTTGTTGGTTGGCCAGCATGGTTTGCTGAGATTGCAGCATCTGTCTTATTGAAGATAGCTCATCTTCCGGTTGCGCGGTAGCATTTTTCTGAAGGTTTTGTTGTTGGGACTGTTGAGTATGCAACTGTGGGTGAAGCGGGGAATGGGTGTACTGATAGTAGGCTGATTGATTTCTAGGGTAGTTAGCCCTAGGGAAATTGTTCCTTGGGTTCCCTTGATTTTGGTTAAAATTGTTTGGAAATCCAGGAGGCAACCTACTGTCAAACCCCCCTTGTGCCTGATGTTGCGGATTCGCAGTTCCATAAGGATTCCCATACTAGAACCCAGGATGGTTCCTTGGTTGACTGGGATTATAATGAACTTGTCCGGGAATAGTGTGGATGGAGTTGACTTGCTCCGGAATCTGATCTTCAGCCTGATTAGTGATGGCCTCATAGGATTGTGGTGGTGGATGCAGATCCATCATCACATTATAGAGTATTCCGCAGGAAAGAGTCGGATGATCCGAAGAATGACAAGCCTCACAGGATCCTGTGACGGCTTTGACTTGATGAACCAGCGGGGTTTTCTTCTTATCAATTTCCCCTAGAGTTGTTTCGAGGGTTTGCTGTTTATGAGCGATTGTCTTCAAAGCCTCGGCTATTGACTTTAGTTCCATAGATTCCTCAGCTTTAAAGATTTTAAGGATGCCTTTTCCGGCTGACCGCCCCCAGTTGGACTGGTTTTCCGCTCCTAAAGTAACGATTTTCCAGGCATCTTCATAGTTTTTCCTCATGAAATTTCCTCCAGATGAGGAATCTAGGAACTGTTTAATGTCATCGCTTACCCCCCGATAAAAAGTTTCAATCAATTGATTCTGTGAAATTCCATGATGAGGGCATTTGCGTAGAAGTTCCTTAAATCTTTCCCATGCCTCAGCAAGGGTTTCTCCAGGTAGCTGGGAGAAATGGTTGATCTGCCCTCTGATTTCGTAGGTAAGCGAGGGTGGAAAGAACTTCTCCAAGAATTTTTCCTCTAGAGGGGCCCAAGTGGTTATGATGGGTTCTCTGTCCAATGAGTTGTACCAACTCAAGGCCCTTCCAGATAAGGTGAAATGAAACAGGTGGAGCATTATTGCATCGAAAGCAATACCAGCTTGCGGGACCAGGCGGCATAATGCCTTAAACCGCTTCAAATGGTCCATGCAATCGTCTCCTGAACCTCCTGAGAAGGAAATTCCTTGCATAATCTGGATCCACTGGGTCCGAATCTCAAAGTTTGGGATGTTGATGATCGGAGGCCGGACCGGGTGGTTGTCTTCATAATTCTTCGGGACAGCATAGTCCCTCAGTTGCTTGTTTCGTAATTCGAGCTGAGCAGCCTCGGTCTCTGCTCTTATGCGGGCTTGCTCTTCTGCTCGTATCTCCGCTTGTATTTGGGCACGGGTGTCTGTAATGAGTTGTGCCCGTTGTGCGGCGATAGCAGTATTGACTCTCTCCATCACCAAAGCGGCTTGATGCTGTTCGTCAGCCATTTGACTAGCGCGTTGGCGATTGAGACGGATTCTACGGTGGAAACTTCTCTCTACCTCGGAGTCGAACTCCGGATCAGGGGAGAATCCTCGATTATGCGGTGATTGCATATACGGGTTCTACCTGAGTAAAGAAAAGAGAACACCTTTAGATAATAGAGACAATATGAAAGCTTCAAGAAGATGATGAGTTATGATTCAAAAAGAAAGTGTAAAATCCTAACCAACTAGAAAAATAAACTAAGTGAAATACTAATGTTCCGTTGTCCCCGGAAACGGCGCCATTTTTTGATGGAGTTGGGACTTACACCAAAAGGTTTTTAGTCTTCCAATGGGAGTCCCAGAATTCTATCACCAAAAACCCTAGAGAGGATTGATGTCTTCCCTAGGTTTACCTAGAACTGGTGCTTAGATAACAACTCCAACCCCATAAGAGTATGGAAGCCTTATCATAGTACAGATTTAGGATCGAACCCAAAAGACAACGGTCTTGTTGCAAGCAACAAGATGGAAAACGTACAACACTTCACTTAGTTATTTTACTAATTGGCACTTATATCAAAAGGTTGGATTTTGATTGGTTTTTAGACTAAAGCATGAAAAGTAAATAAAGCAAGTAAAACTAAGATTTAACAAATGATGATGAGTCACTGGGGTTAAGCAGGTATTTACCACCGCTACATATGCATTGTATATGTACTAAGCAAGAAAGACTTATAAGCTAGATGCATGGATGTTCCACAAGACCGATGCCTTATAAGACAAGAGCGATGCATTGCATCCAAGGATGTTCCACAAGACCGATGCCTCGTAAGACAAGAGCGATGCATTGCATCCTTCGATGTTCCACAAGACCGATGCCTTATAAGACAAGAGCAATGCATCACATCCTTCAAGGGTTAAGTAGCTCTCATTTGGTACATTTCTACGTGTCAATGAAGATATGTAGTCTTCCAAAGAGAGAATCTTACTCAACCTCATGAAACGTGCATCTAAAACTAACAAGCGAGCGATAATTATCAAATCGAATAGTATCTTTGTAGGCCTAGTCTCCTATTCGGATAACCTAGCTACGAGAAGTGCGGGAATGTTGCAACGCCAGCCATTCCCGATCAAATGGTCACATGCTTTACATCATTCCCCTCACAAAGCGTGTTCCTCGACTTACCAAGGTTACTTCCATACAGATGGAAGTGCAACGGATGATAGTGAGTTTACTCCACTCTTTGAGATACACTCCTAGACACCGAAACGGATGCGTGGTGGATACACACACCAGAAACCAACACGAAATCGGTATTCGAGTCTCGAGAGCGGTCGTAGACAAACCACAACAAAAGACAATAGATGCATACAAGAACGTGGCCATCATTCAAGCATGTATGGAACGATTTAGTATTAAAACGAAAGGATAACATCTTTTTAGTACAAAGTACAAGACATGGGCAGCGGGGCTAGTCCCCGCGCCCCAGTGGATGGAACTACTCGCTCCTCATAGAGGGAGCAACAAAGGAGGAGGCAAGAAGAGGTAGAAAGAACATCATCTCCACTGAGGAGAGAAGGTTGAACCCTTGGTGGAGAGAGCAACGATCTTCACCCTTCGTGGCTTGCTTGACGACGGATCTTCTCCTCTCACCTTCTTTGTTGATGAGAGAGAAGGTAGCTTGTAATGGAACGTGAGTCTCAGACCGGCAGCCTCGGGCGGTGGATGGAGTTGTTCTGGTACTAGAGAGGCAGCCTCTGGACGTCTGGACTCCCCTCAGGGATGGCCCTTGAGGTCTTATTTATAGGCCTTGAGTGAGGTCAAACGGTCTGGAGACCGTTTGGGTTTAAACGGTCTTGAGACCGTTTGGCGTCAAACGGTCTTGAGATCGTTTGGCGTCAAACGGTCTTGGGACCGTTTGAACTCCATGCGGTCTTGGGACCGTTTGGCTTCATGCGGTCTCGGGACCGTTTGAACTCCATGCGGTCTTGGGACCGTTTGGCTTCATGCGGTCTCGGGACCGTTTGAACTCCATGCGGTCTTGGGACCGTTTGGCTTCATGCGGTCTTGGGACCGTTTGAACTCCATGCGGTCTTGGGACCGTTTGGCTTCATGCGGTCTCGGGACCGTTTGAACTCCATGCGGTCTTGGGACCGTTTGGCTTCATGCGGTCTCGGGACCGTTTGAACTCCATGCGGTCTTGGGACCGTTTGGCTTCTTGCGGTCTCGGGACCGTTTGGCTTCATGCGGTCTCGGGACCGTTTGGCTTCATGCGGTCTTGGGACCGTTTGGCTTCATGCGGTCTCGGGACCGTTTGAACTCCATGTGGTCTTGGGACCGTTTGGCTTCATGCGGTCTCGGGACCGTTTGAACTCCATGCGGTCTTGGGACCGTTTGGCTTCATGCGGTCTCGGAACCGTTTGAACTCCATGCGGTCTTGGGACCGTTTGGCTTCATGCGGTCTCGGGACCGTTTGAACTCCATGCGGTCTTGGGACCGTTTGGCTTCACTCGGCCTTGAGGTTGGTTTATTATTTTTTGATTTTTTTGTGCTTTTTCTACAAGTGTAAAAGGAAAAAGTTAGTTTGATGATGTATTTACAAAAAGGGGTAAAATTAGGTTTATGTACCGTATAAACGTAAAAAGAGTATGGAAAACTAAAGAAAAAGACTAAGATAAACTACTAAAATAGGAGGTTATCAGGACACTCTCCACATCAATCAGATTGGTAAGATAAAGAATAAAATCATGAAATGTCTCAACGCTTGTCAGGTACACCCCAACTACATGAGTTCCGTTCATTATGAGCTAACCTCATCTCTCCTTCAAGGATAATATAGCAATATCCTTCTACAGAAAGAAGGCAAATGGCACCAACCGGCCAATACTAATTGTCTTAGTCTGAGGGAGGAGAACACCAAGTTCTTCAATACCTATGTTAAGGCAAGGCATCACTTCAACAAAATCTCTCAATTCAAAGTGGATAATGGAGTTTGGGTCGAAGCTCCAGACTCTCTAAAAGCTATGGTGCATTCCTTTTTTGAAGAACTTAAGTCAGTACCAGGTCCAAGACACGGTGGTGAGGTCGACAAGATTGTCTTTCCTGGATCCTTCTCTCATCCTAGTGCTGACTTTTGTATTGCAATCAACGAAACACCCACTCCTGAAGAAATCAAACACGTCATGTTCATGATGGCCCATGAGAAAGCCCCCTGTACTGATGGTGCATATAATTCCTTCATCCATAAACATTGGAATGTGGTTGGACCTCTATTATTCACACAGTGAGCGATACCTTCAACAAACACTATTAACGACACACTAGCAGACTCATACATGGTGTTAATCCCAAAGTCAAAGCAACCCCAAAGTTGCAGTGATCTTTAACCCATCTCCTTGAATAACTCATGCTTCAAACTTATCTCAAAAATCATTGTTGAACACCTCAAGCTGCTTCTTAATGGTTGGGTGTCTGAAACCCAATCTAGCTTCATTCTGGGTTAAAAGATTACTGACAACATCATCCTTGTCTAAGAAGTTATCCATACAATGCGGAACAAAAAATTGGGGAAGGAAATAGTGTGCATCAAGCTTGATCTAGCTAAAGATTTTGAACGCATGAGATGGTCATTCATCCTAGACACCCTGAACAGAACCAGAATACCATACAAAATCATCAGTCTGATAATGCAAATCATCTCCAAAGGTCAAACCTCCATTCTATGGGATGGTTGCCCCATGGATACCTTCAAGGCTACCCAAGGTGTCCGTTAGGGGGACCCTATTAGTCCATATCTCTTTGTGCTTTGTACGGAAAGGCTTAGTCAAGCCATCTCTCTCTCAATCTTATCTGGTGATTAGAAGCCGATCCACCTCTCCTGCCATGACCCTCCTCTCTCCCACGTGCTCTCTGTTGATGATATTCTTTTATTGGCTAAGGCTTCTACTGAACAAGCTCGAGTTATTAATAAGATTATGAAGAACTTTGCCCACGTATCTGGCTAAATAGTTTCCAAGCCAAAGTCTTGATGTTTCTTCTCACTGAACACCTCCAAGACAGTGAGCTCATCTTTCTGTAGATGATTGGGCATACAGTGCACCACAGACTTGGGACGCTACCTGGGTGTCCCCGTCCTCCATCATCGTGTCAACAAATCCACCACTGGGGATATCTTAACTACCATCAACGAACGGATGAACAACTGGTCTGCTCATCAAATGTTGCTAGTGGGTTGGATTAAGATGGAAAAATCAACTCTATATGCTATACCCAACTATGCTATGCTATGCAATCTGTTCAACTTTCACCCTCCCTTTGTGATGACATCAACAAGAATGCTAAGAATATTATTTGTTCTGGAGGGCGAGCCCATCACAATCTCTCCTTGGTATCCTAGAAGGTCATTGCACTACCTAAAGAAGATGTCAGACTGGGCATTAAAGACGCTAGAACCTAGAACATTGCTCTTATGCTCAAGAACTTTTGGCAATTTATGAACAACCAAGATACTCTTTGGGTCCGAGTCATGCATGAGAAGTACATGCCCAATGGTTCCCCTGTTAAGAAACCAAGTCCCTTGGTTTGGTCCTTCATTCTCAAGCACTCCCTTGCTATTATGGAAGCTTCGACAGTCACCATAAATTTTGCTCTTCTTTCTAATGTTTGGATGAGCAAGTGGATGATTGGCTCATTCGTTAAGGACCTTGAGCCAAACTTCACCCCACCACAAGATCTGCTAGACCATTGTGTAGCTTTGATGGTCCTGGAAGATGGATCCTAGGATTGGTCCTTTATCCACAAAAACCTTCCTTCCTCTACATGGCAACACATCGCCCACACCTACCCACCAATACCCACATCGGGAGTGGATACTTGGCATCGGCCTTTCAATCCTTCTGGCTCTCTTATTGCTAAGTCTGCATACTAGTAGATGAGACAAAACTCCCACTCGGCCTTGTTTGGGTGTTGGGACTCAATATGGAAACAACGCATCCCTGCAAGGATCAAAACATTTCTTTGGCTCGTTCAGTACAAGGCTATCCTCATAAATGTCGAGAAGGTTTGCCAACATATTACGATGCTCGACATCTATCCCATTTGTTCCAATGCATGGGAAATTTTCATGTATTGCTTGCGGGACTGCATTCTCAATAAAGAAACATGGATGGCTCTTGGTGTAGTTCCTCAGTTCTTCCTTTACACCGTGATGATTGGATTGAGGTGCTGACCTCTTCCAAATGTAGTAACCCCAATTCTACTCCCTATTGTTACTAGCTAGGTGATATGGATGCACAGAAATGAGTTCACACATTCCAAAAAGGTTATTCCATTAACACACCACTTAATTTTCATCAAAGAAAAGATAAGGTCCATTCTTGCCTTGCCACACCATGCCGGACCTCCCTCTCCAGTGCCTAGAGAGAGTATCAACCTTCCTTTAGGCCATTCTGTCCTCATGTTTGTTGACGCCTCCTTCATGCCATCTTTTTCCTCGACTGGCATCATGATTCATATAGTAGATGAGCACGATAAGTTCATCATGGGTTATGGATCATCAAGCAACGCTAACTCATCATTGGATGCAGAAATTCAAGGTATCCTCTGTGCTTTGGAGCTCCACAAAAGTACGAGATGGTTCCGCCATCTTGTCCGATGCAACCTTGGTAGTTTAGACTATCACTGGGACCATCCCACGAGAAAACACCTTTGCCCCGCACATGAGGAATCTTAGGATGCTTTGTGAGGATGTTGGGAAACCACACGTCACCTTTATCCCTAGATCCTTCAAATATGTAGCTGATAGCATAGCTCGCTTCTATGCCAAGTCTGTATCGTCCTTTATTTTTTCCTGTAAACCACCTTGGCTTACCAAGGATGTTAATGTTCATCTGTATGATTTATGTCATGCACTAGAGAGCGGGATGAATGAAAACTAGTTTCTATGTTTTGAAAAAAAAATATTGGAAATCAAAGGAAACATATGCGACTCATATCATGTTATGTGATCCCATTAAATGTATTGCATTTGTTTTCAAACCCATATATATATGAGTTTCCATTGGTTTACTCATGTTGCATGTATCGATTATATACATTAAGGATTAACTTCATCCTTGTTTGATCAAATATAAAGAACCAAGCATACTATCATCCTAATCATGGGAACAAGGTTTCTAGAGCCAAGAAGCTAAGTTTCAATATGTCACATCCTATTAGGGTGAGCCAAATGATATAGGCCAAAAAATGCCAGAAGCAAAACATGACAAAATGTGGATGAGTTTTCTATAGGTAGAGAAATGATGTGTGAATCCGATGTCTCAATTAAGTAAAATATTTAATTTATGGAACACTGAGACGGGACTGGTTTACTTTAGGGTCTGACTGGTTTGGTGTAAATTGTCCTGAAAACACTGGAAGTCATTTTCCCTTTCTGGTTTTACTTGACTGGTTCAGTGAAAGTCTGGAACTTGAGTTCCCCTATTTTCCGTGGACTTCCAGTAATATATACAGACTCCCATAAAAAACTGGAAAACCAGTTCCGTAAGAAACCAACGGGAAAATGAGTTCCACTCCCTATGGCGTCTGTCCCGCTCCCCGTGTTCTTCTAGACCAACATCGACTCAACAAGGACCACCAGAGAAGTCCAACAGTCGTTCGATTGTAAGTCACCTTGGCATCGTCTTCTTTTCATGTTACTTTACTGAAAATGATTAGAACCCATCTAAGTGCCTGAATCTGCAGTTGGTAGCTGTGTTTGAAATTCTATCAGTCCTGAGTTCCAAGTGCCAGATCCGTCGCCGGTAGCTGCATTCTTATTCTTATCTGTCTTACAACTGCCTACGGTCCATAGATATTCCGATAGAAGTCAAAGATCATTGCGTATCGGAGGAACTCTAAGCCGACAATCTAAACAGTGGCACATCTGAAACTCGGCAATCTTTCCAATCACGCCAAAGGTATCACTATGTAACTAGTTATTGTCTTATTTTATTCAGATATTACCGGAGGTTTTGAAGTAACAATGACGACTTCTGCTTTTATATAATTGGAAATTTCCATTCACTCTTGATACGAGTGGTTTCCCAATTTATTTTTCTACTGCCTAAAATTGTCTCATAATCTGTATCGAATGCCCTACGTGCCGGCAATGAACAAGACATATAAAATAGTTGTTATGGCTATGAAATCCAATTAAATTGTCGCATAAACAAGGTATGTTTGTCCTTTACACAGGAAGATATTGTTATTTTGGTGAATGATACATTCAATCACCTTCTTATAATGTTTTATAAGACTACTTTGAATCATTAAATCGGATTAGTGTTTGAAATTTCGCAAATTAATGTTACTTGAACTAATGTGTAAGTACTCAAAAAATTGACACTACTGCATCAACATTGTTATTATGACCCCATTCTTAAAAATGATTCTGATGCTGAATTCTTTGTTAAGGGTTTATATCTTTATCGATATTGTTATAAATACTCCATTCTTTGAATATGTTTTGTCTACAATAAAATTATTTTCAAATTTATTTATAATAGTACATCTCTTTTGAGTGTAGATGGTTAATTATGCTGACTTCGATGAAGAACAACAATCATGTATAATCATCATATTCATGATGATGATGGTAGTACTCAAAGGGCGTTCTCAAAGTTGTCTTGAACCCAAACGACCATACACACTTAGAAATAAGCCCATGTCTAACATAATGAAGCGGATACTCCTAGGAATAGAACAAAGTTGCCTTCAAGAAACAAGAATGAGGAGAGCAAACTTTTTTAGGTTATGCAGTATTCTGAGGGGCCGGTTCCTTTTGTGTGATACTATAAATACGCCAGTTGAGTATCAACTAGCAATGTTTTTAAGCATATTAGGCTAGGGTACACTTCAACATGGAGTTTTTAATTCTTACGATCGAGCACATGAGACAGTTAGTCGATATTTCAACAAGTGCTTATATGCCATAGGTTGTCTTTGTGATGATTATATTCGAACTCCACAACCAACAACTCCTCTTGAAATAACATGTCGTCCGAATAAGTTCTATCCTTATTTCAAGTTCAATATCAAAATTTATTGTGTTTTACTTACGATTAATTTCCTTATTTATATAGAAATATTATATATGTAGGATTGTATAGGAGCAATTGATGGTACACATATTACAACTACAGTACCAAATGACATAGTAGCAAGATTTCGTGGTAGAAAGGATCACCCAACCCAAAATGTCATAGTGGCATGCACTTTTAGTTGCAAAATCTACTATGTTGGGGCTGGCTGGGAAGGATCTGCAAATGATATGACTGTATTGAAAAGTGCATTAGAAGACCCAAACAGACTAAAAGTTCCAGAAGGTAATTCATAACATTTGAAGAAAAGTTACATTCTAATTATATAATAATTAAAATTCAGTATACTTTCCTATTGTAGGTAAATATTTCCTAGCAGATGCTGGATATACAACTATGCCTGGATTTGTTACTCCATACTGTGGTACATGATATCATTTAAAAGATTTTTCTCGCACCAATGGACCAAGAAATCAAGATGAATTATTTAATCTCCGACATTCTTCTTTGCGAAATGCAGTGGAACTGACTATTGGTTTGCTTAAAAAAAGATTTAGGTGTTTGAATGTGAGATCATGTTACCCTTTGAAATACAAGTTGATATGGTATTGGCTTGTTCAATTTTACATAACTACATAATGGAAGTGCACCCAATTGGGGATGAATTTTTCACAGGAGAATACCATGATGAAGGAGTAGTATTAGAACAAGATCACCCAACAAAGTCAATTGATGATTCATTTGAAAATTATTCTCAAACATGGACAAATAGAGAGAGAAGGGATAGGAATCAAGCATGGAGGGATAAGAGAGACAATATTGCTGCACTGATGTGGAGTTATTATCAAGATAGAATAAATAATATGTGAAGCTTCCAATTCAAATTATCATCATGTGTTGATTTTGTGAACTAATGCATTACTATTTGTAGTTTTTTGAAGAAGCATGATGTGGAATTCTAGTGTTTATGAATTTAAAATTATTGATTAAAGTTGGTTTAATTTTGAATGGTGATTTTGATTTTGATATTTGTTTTGGATAAATGGAACATATGTGGAATGATTATTCAAAATTCTATGCTCACCATGATTTCTTGTTGTTTGATTTTTTACATTATTTTGATGAATCCATATCTATTTGTACATAGATGGAACTACCCGTCGACAACTCTCAATCTTCCACATCGAGAAAAGGAACCCAAAATTTTAGATGGCAAAATCATTGGAGTCAGTTTGGTATTAAATATCTTGCCACCCTTGCTAGTGAAGGTTATAAGGTAGATAAAACATTCAAATTACCGCATTCCACAAAACAATAGAAGCAGTCAATAAAGAATTTAAATTGGGTGATGTTTGCAAAGCATCTTTCATAGAAAATCATCTACGGACTGTGAAGAAGCATTGGGAGGAAATTCAAAAAGTTAAAAACCAAAGTGGCATAAATGATTTTGACCATGTCAATTGCACAATTAACATGGATCTAGAAGTTGCAACATATTACATTCGTGTAAGTATTTTGTTACAAACAATTGTTATATTAATTTTATATAGTTTATCTAAAGTTTTGTTACTTGTAGGCACATCCCAAGGCTGAAGAGTACATAAACAAGCCCATTGCATTATACAATAAAATGAGCATTGTTTGTGGAAATGATAATGTGACATGACAATTCTTCAAGTCAATCCGAAGGCCTATAGGTGAAATTCCAAGTGGACAAAATTCAAAAGATCATATTGATTTAACTGAAGATGATGAGCATGAAGACATAAGAATTGAATATTGTGAGGTAGTCCCTGAAACCCAGAATGTTAATGTGCCAAAGGAAACTCCACCTACAAGTGGCTCAAGGACTAAAAATAATATTAGAAAAAGAATGCGAGAAGGAGATGATGATATGGTTGAAAAATTTACTAGTAAGATTGATAAGTTGGTTGAGGTTTTCTACAAACCTAGACCAGAACCAGAATATTTGGATGCAAGTAAGATAACTGAGGAGTTGGATAAAATAAATGAGTCTGACATATTTGATGATGAATCCATAATAGCTGCCTTAACACACCTTTGTGGAAATCCTATAGATGCCAAAGTATTCATGAGTTCCAATCCTACCAGGAGGATGACTTGGCTTCGCAAATTTGTTGAAAAGAGACACAAGACCACTACTAAAGAAGAGCTACATAAAAGAAATAATTCATCTACGCAGCAGATTTTATGGATGGTTGATTTTTCTGTTAGTTCATTTCCATTGTCAAGTTGGACATGATTTTCCAGATGTTTATTTTGAAACAAAACTTTGACACTATATATTGACTTCGTGCTACCATTTTGGATTTTCCTAATTAGCTATTTTTCATTTTAAAATATGGTTGTTATCATGATTAGATTTTATATACAGTTCTTATGTAGTTTACAACATCATCTAATTCTAGAGTTTATGCTGATAGTTACAGAAAACCAATTGGATGTGAAGTTGAAAATATGATTGTTATCATGTTTAAATTTAGGTGCAGTTGTCATGCAATTCAGAACATGTTGTATTTCCAGATTTTGTACCTACAGTTACAACAAACCAATCAGCTGAAAGTTAATTTCTAGAAAACTGATGTTTTGAACCAATCATCTGGAACTCATTTTCCGGGAACTCAATTTCTGTTCTGGAAAAATGAGTTCCAAAAAAGTTACATTTACACCAAACCAGTCAGATCCTTAGAAGATTTGGAGCCTAATTGACTTAACCAAATAAGGTTCCCTTAAACCAAGTCTAATAGTAGTGGGTGGCTCGTTCGGTATTAATGATAATAAAAATCAATAAAGAGAAAGAACATCCCGTCTCCCATGAAGAGGGGTGAGGAATAGAGAAGCGATTGTACCTACTTCTCTTCCGATTTGCATATTATGATGATAAGGAAAGTTATCTCCTTTAGGACTCCCATTATCTATACTGAATGAAATCTCAAATTTGATTCGTTACTTTGCTACCGAAATAGTTTCCTTCGTATCTGACTGTATTTGACAATTTCCATAAGTTCAATGCCAGTCCGAAACCTTCTGCCCCTGTTTGGAAACGGCCTGGACCAGGATTAGGGCTTGTCGTTTTGCTCCACGGTGGCCCAATCCGGTCCGGCTTGGTCAAGAAACCTGTTTAGCTAGCGTACCAGTTTGAGCCCCGTTTTGGCCTAACGGAATCCCAATATCAGGTTTAAGTCAATCCCCATCGAGGCAGGATTGGGATTTCCAATCCGGTTTGGCCCGACAACCCTCCCTGATCCCTCGCAACCCCGCAACCCTCCCTCTCCCTCTCGCCAGACGACCTCTTGCCAGACAATCTCTCACCCATCTTCTCTCGGTGCATCTTCACTACTGTTTGTCTGTGAGAAGTAAAAGTGAAAGCTGCTCGAGGTCGCAGATGGAGTGCTGCTCGAGGTCACAGATGAAGTGCACCGGTCGACCCATGGAGAAGCGTGGAGCATCATCAATGCTGCCGCCTGCCAACGCCGGTCTACCTAGGCGGCTAGCTCCCTCGAAAGCAAGGTACCCATGCCCTGCCCTGCTCTTTTGTACTACCTGCTTTGACATTGAATTTTCTTGCCGACGCACAGAAGAAACCCTAGCTCGTCCAAGGCAAGAAGAAACCCTAGCAATCATCCGTGTGCCTTCTTATTCCTCTCCTTCTACTGTGAGGTTGTTCACTTCCACATACGCCTTTTGGAGGAGCTGTTCACAGAAGCTGGTGGTCGTCCTTTGTTGCTGAATTGTGCTCCTCAATCGTGCTCCGGCGGCCCTGCCCAGACCTACGCTTCCGCACTCTGTCTTCGTTCTCGCCCCCTTCTGCTCAGTTTGGTCACAAATTAGGGTAGACGGTGCTTTATTTGTGAGGTCGATTAGGGCAGAAGTACAACAATCAGGCATGTGTATCGATTAAGTGGCAAATGAGCCGACAATACCTGGAAACAGTCATTGTGTATGACACTGATTTATTCTACTTCTTACTACTACTTTTATCTAGAAATGCATCAATTTACCACTATTATGTGTGTTTGTGTGGTAAGTTATAGTACTAAAGCAAATAAAAGGCACTACCATGCTTGATTTTCTTGATTTTTCCCAGCAAGGTTATATTGAGAATATCGATATGTGTTAGTAGACCATAGAGTAGTGTTGTCCTACATTTCGTTTTCTGTCATTTGTTTTTCATCCTTTGGTTTCTGGTTTGTGTGCCTTTGTCTTTGTTTTTCCAACATGATTGGGTAGTAATGGCCGATTCATCCTCTGCTGGTTTCTGGTTTCTGTGACTTTGTAATTGTTTTTCTAACATTATTGGGCGTCGTTAATGTGTTGGACATATCTATGAATGTTCTGTTATTTGTTCTGTTTTAATGTTCTGTATTTTGCTATTATGTTTTTTGTGATACTATTATGATATCATAATAGTAGCAGCTATGGATTTCATAAATCTGGAAATTGGATATACAAATTGGATATAGAAATTGGTATATAAATCCTCCAATATATACCATGGTTGAACCTAATTTTTGCCTACATTAGCTCACCATTAGCAGGTACTATGTTTGATTTGGAATGCGGGAGCAGTCATGGTTAGGTTAATAGGGTTTAAAACAACAGCAGATTTAAAACTTGTTTAACTAAATCAGTGTGAGGTCTAGGTTAGGTGAATCCCTGCATCTACACAGTGATGCCGGGAAAAGTTATTTCACTATACAAATGAATATTTTGTTTATTGTGTGGTATTTTACCATGAGATATGTGGTTAGGTGAAACCCACAGCTCATTATGTTTTACTGTCATTTAATTAAACACATTAGTCTATGTTTTATATCTTCTTTGTTAAATTATTTTCGTTCATGTAAACTACCAATTAATCATAAAAAAGATCAATCTTAGCAACATTTGACTCCTCATGGAGATGACCTCTATTATGCAAGTGGTTTGAGTTATAACATGTATTCAAAATTCATGCAAATATACTAAATAGTTTTAACATGCAGGTGTGACATTATAGTATGTTTTAATTTACAGAACATAATTTCCCTCCAAGATACGAATCTATCATATGGTAGTGGTTAGGTTAATAGGGGAAACAACAGCAGATTTAAAACTTGTTTAACTAAATCAGTGTGAGGTCTAGGTTAGGTGAATCCCTGCATCTACACAGTGATGCCTGGACATATCTGTTTGCCATATTTATGAATGTTCTGTTATTTGTTCTGTTTTAATGTTCTGTATTTTGATGTTATGTTTTTTGTGATACTATTATGATATCATAATAGTAGCAGCTATGGATGTCATAAATCTGGAAATTGGATATAGAAATTGGTATTCTGGGAAAGATCATTCATTGATTTCAGCTATGGATTTCAGCTTTCATTGGTTTTACTTTCCTCTCTATGTTGTATTTAGAGTAACCATTATTAATCCTCCAATATATACCATGGTTGAACCTAATTTTTGCCTACATTAGCTCACCATTAGTAGGTACTATGTTTGATTTGGAATGCGGGAGCAGTCATGGTTAGGTTAATAGGGTTTAAAACAACAGCAGATTTAAAACTTGTTTAACTAAATCAGTGTGAGGTCTAGGTTAGGTTAATAGGGGAAATAACAACAGATTTAAAACTTGTTTATCTAAATTAGTGTGAGGTCTAGGTTAGGTGAATCCCTGCATCTACACAGTGATGCCTGGACATATCTGTTTGCCATATTTATGAATGTTCTGTTATTTGTTCTGTTTTAATGTTCTGTATTTTGATGTTATGTTTTTTGTGATACTATTATGATATCATAATAGTAGCAGCTATGGATTTCATAAATCTGGAAATTGGATATAGAAATTGGTATTCTGGGAAAGATCATTCATTGATTTCAGCTATGGATTTCAGCTTTCATTGGTTTTACTTTCCTCTCTATGTTGTATTTAGAGTAACCATTATTAATCCTCCAATATATACCATGGTTGAACCTAATTTTTTCCTACATTAGCTCACCATTAGCAGGTACTATGTTTGGTTTGGAATGCGGGAGCAGTCATGGTTAGGTTAATAGGGTTTAAAACAACAGCAGATTTAAAACTTGTTTAACTAAATCAGTGTGAGGTCTAGGTTAGGTTAATAGGGGAAATAACAGCAGATTTAAAACTTGTTTATCTAAATCAGTGTGAAACTAAATCAGTGTGAGGTCTAGGTTAGGTGAATCCCTGCATCTACACGGTGATGCCTGGACATATCTGTTTGCCATATTTATGAATGTTCTGTTATTTGTTATGTTTTAATGTTCTGTATTTTGATGTTATGTTTTTTGTGATACTATTATGATATCATAATAGTAGCAGCTATGGATTTCATAAATCTGGAAATTGGATATAGAAATTGGTATTCTGGGAAAGATCATTCATTGATTTCAGCTATGGATTTCAGCTTTCATTGGTTTTACTTTCCTCTCTATGTTGTATTTAGAGTAACCATTATTAATCCTCCAATATATACCATGGTTGAACCTAATTTTTGCCTACATTAGCTCACCATTAGCAGGTACTATGTTTTATTTGGAATGCGGGAGCAGTCATGGTTAGGTTAATAGGGTTTAAAACAACAACAGATTTAAAACTTGTTTAACTAAAACTTGGGGCCAATAATAATTTGTAACTTGCCTATATGCTCGTTGGTGTTTCATTATTTGTTTTTCGGTGTTAATCAATGCAGCTTGTGTATCTGCTGATTGAATCAGTAATGAAGGAACACACATAAATGGTTTCCGTTGTGACTGAATTTAATTAAACATTTGCACTGATTATGTCATCAAATATTGCAGCAACAACACGAGTATGCCTCCCATCGACCCTAACAACCGTATGGTATGGATAAGAGAGTATGATGTCGCTGTGGTGACAGCATTGCATAGACAATATGACCTAGGCAGGTGTATTGATGGTAATTTTACTAGGGACTCTTGGAGGGAAATAACTTCTGATGTCAATAATAGGGTTGCCGCCGTATTTAAGTTAGACCAAATAAGATGTCGCTGGAAGAACCTTAAAAGGGACTACGTCCATTTGAAGGGTTTGACCAACAAGAGTGGCGTTGGATGGGATGAAGAAAGGCACAAGCCCATTGTACCAGACACCCCTGAGTGGAAAGAGGCCATTGCGGTACGCACACTATACATAACTTTTATCCTAACAAATTGTAACTGTACATGTAAACATGATTATCTTAATACACATTTTTTTTAAAGCGTAGGCAGACAGGGACCTGACTAGGTTGCTTAGGCGCCCGTTTCCCCACTACTACGACATAGAGCTAATGGCGGGGAGGAACATTGCTAGAGGACACCATGCAATGTCTTCGGCGGACACTCAGATTCCTGCAGATGTTGTGTCTGAGGATGATGTAAGTGTCGACCTAGGCGCGCCTGATACACCCATGTACACACACTCGGCAACAGATGAGCGTAGCGTACCCGCAACTACCGGGCAAAGTGAGGGTGAAAGCGCGCGACCTGTGCGAACGGATAACCCGTCAGTTGGGGGCAGGAGTCCTTCTACCCATACACGCAGGAGACGCCAATCAACGCCGCAAGAGCGATGTAGTCTTTCCAATGAAGTTCTGGCTGAGTTCACACAGGTTTACACAAAGGTTCACGAGTTAGGGACATCCATGATGACCAAAGCCTATAAAAAAGAAGAGTTGTCAAACATTTTAGAACATTTTAATGCCAATTTCCCCGGATGCGTCCACAAACTATAATGACCTTTGTCGACAAGCTTGAGAGTCGTGGATTGTTGTGAGGTACTAGAGGCGTCAGCTCAGTTGAGGCCGTATGCTATTTCCTGCAGATGGTTGGCCATGGACACACAAATCGTGCTTTGGCGGAGGACTGCATTCACTCCAGTGAGACCATTAGCAGAAAGTTCAACGAAGTGTTGGACGCTGTTTGTGCGTTGACCCATGACTACATTGTCATGCAAACCGCAACTACATGCACAACAACACATACTCGCATTTTACATAACGCAAGGTTCTACCCATACTTCAAGGTAATAGTTAACCCCCTAATAAATTTAATTTATTTTCAAACATTGTGTATGTTTACAACATTATTTTGGTTTATAGAATGCCATAGGGGCTATTGACGGAACACACATCCCTGTCTTGGTCAGCAGAGACAAACAAAATCGATACCGTGACAGAAAAGGGAATGTCTCTCTCAATGTCATGGCTGTAGTAGACTTCTCCATGGAGTTTACATATGTCCTCACTGGGTGGGAGGGGTCGGCTGCCGACCAAAGGGTCCTGCAATCGGCAAGGACCCATAGCGGGTTTACAGTTCCGTCGGGGAAGTTTTACCTGGTAGATGCAGGGTATGCCAACACTCGTGAATTTGTTGCACCCTATCGCAACACAGCATACCATATTGCTGAGTACCGAGGAAACATACATGCCTACACCAGCAAGAAAGAGATGTTCAACCACAGACATGCTCAACTACGTAATATTGTAGAAAGAGCATTTGGGGTGCTGAAGAGACGGTTTGCATACCTTAAGAAGGGGCCGACATATCCTATTCATTCGCAGTGTCGCATCGTACTTGCTTGTTGTATCCTACACAATTTCATCCGACGGCAAAATGACGACGACACCATAATGGATGAACTCCCAGATGAGAATTCATCGTCTGCCATTCCCCCAGCCGCCGTTCTCCCGAGTTCAGGTCAAGGTTCAACTCAGGCCGATTCAAGGGAGGGCGAAGTGTTACATGAATCCATTGCAAATCTCATTTGGGAAACTCGTTAGTTGAGTATCTGTAATAGATTGATTCCCGAATTGTTTATTTCGAACCTGATCAGAATCGTCACATTGTGTCAATATAGGTTGTCTTCAAATGGAGAACGGAATGCCTCGTTGTCAATGCGGCCTTCAGTCCACTGTACGCGTATATATGGATGCCAAGGATGCACAAAATGGACGTTTTGAAGACAAGAACCCACACATGCCATATTTTACGTGCGGTAGGGTTCAAAATCAAAATAGATGTCATATGAGGTTGCCCGCGCAACGAGTTGTACCCACAATTGCCACACTAACCACCGTTAGGGCTGCAATACTTTCACAACTTGCATATGCACGCAGTGAACGTCAACTATGGTCTTCCCAGTGTGCCTTTGTCTGTTCCAGCAGAGCAGACACTGATAGGCTACAAGTAGAAATTACAGATCTACGATCGCGGTCCCAATATCTTCGCCAACGTCTTCACATAACTAGCGACGACAACACTTCCAATGAGGACGGTTACAATACATCATAGATGTATAACATCATTGATGTCTGTCCACCATTCATAACATAAGTTTATCTATAATAGATTTAACAAACAATGGGGTCTGTCTTGTATGTTATTGTTTTGATTTTCAATCTAACTTCATTACCATAAATCGTTTGACTGATTCAAATGCATGGTGTAGATGTCTATTAATACAACTGAAGTTGTGCGGTGTGACTGTGGGTTAGAGGCAGGCTTGCGACTTAGCACTGACGATGCAGGGTTGTATGACTTTGGAATCCTCAGTGAAAGACCAGGTGAAATGTATTACATATGTCCTTCTCGCGAGGTGCGCTTGTACACACATATTATGTAGCCACTGTGTACGTTACACATTCATTGTCATTTACGTAAACTTCATAATATTTTTTAGGGAAAAGATCGATGCAGATACTTTCGCTGGGCAATCGATCTCAGTCCTACAATTGATTCTCTGAAAGCTGAGATTGCGTTACTCACGCTCGAGTGCAAGTCATTGTGGGGTCAGACAATGAACTTGAAAGATTTTGTTGAAATTCATCACAACCACCATGATGTTTACACCAACAAAAAGTATGAGCATGAGTATCTAGAACGCTACGTAGAAGAACTGGAGGAACAATGTAGGCTTCTGTTGGACACTCCTTCACCCCCGACGATGCCGTAACGTCGAATGGCGGCCATACCTTTCATTCGCGTCATCGGTTTTCCATTTTATTTTTGTTGTTTGGAAGTTCCCGTGTTAAGTGATGTTGATTGTTTTTTGAAAATGGATATGCCATGCTCTGTTGTTTGGAACTTACATATTAACTAATATGCTTAGTCATTCGACGCCTCCTCATTTTGTGTGGTAACATGGGATCTCGTTTATTACATGTTCTTGTTCTTCTTGTTTATTACAGGTAACATGGGATCTCATTTATTACATGTTCTTGTTCTTCTTGTTTATTACAGGTAACATGGGATCTCGTTTCCTTGTAAAGGAGTATGATCTCTCAAACAGGGAGTTTATGAGACGCGTCTCCCTTCCCCTAACCTGGATGTGCGAGCCATTTAAGATAACTCCTGGCTATGCTATGGTGGGGGTAGGCAGAATCAACTTTGATGTACAGATCAGGTGGTCTACACCTGAAGAAAGAATATGGAATAAGAAAGGTAAATATTTAATCATGGATGAAGGTTGGGCTGAAATGTTTGACAGACTAAAAGCCAAACCAGAATGGACCGTGACCCTACAACCAAAACCCAAGGACGACACTCGCCCTACAAGCTTTTATTTGTGGATTCGTGGTGATGGGGACAACTCTGAATTGCTTAGGTATATTTACCCGAGACCAGAGGGTTATATATCATCTACTTCAGACTCGGCTAGTGATGAAAAAACTGATGTTGAATCTATTGCATCAACAAACAATTATTAGTTTTTTTGTTTTGTGTATTATCTTTATTTTGTTTATATAGCATTACAGGCTTGTTATGGGTGCCTGCCCACTAAGACAATTTATATTTATCGAATGTAGCTGAATCTGTTTTACTTTAAAAATGATGTTCATGTTTGGCTATTTTTCGAACGTGTTTCTTGGTCTGACGGGGTTACCTCATATCTTGGGGTATTAAACATAGCATGTTAGGCATATTCAACCTCAATGAAATAACCAAAACACCCACATAAACACCCCACAAAAGGGTAACACGCCTGACTCACATCTCAACAACAAAATGAGAGTTCTTAAACCAAAGTGATATAGATAACAATTAAGTTATTTTTAAGTTACTTTTTTTTTAAACTTCTATTAAAAACGGCGTCACAAGGCCACATTTGTAACAACAGTTCTGCGAGAATAGGACAGATTCAGCTAATCCTGCCTGCAGTTGCCAAACAGAATCAGACTAAACCCAGCCTGCACAGCCAAACAGAATCATCTTGAAACGAGTCTGAAACGAGTCCAGCCCCCCAGAATGAGACTGGTTTGCCAAACAGAATCAGACTGGTTTGCCAAACAGAATCAGACTCCAGCAGGCCTAAACCCGTCCAAGCCAGGCAGGCTTGCATAAAGCCAGTCCCGAACCAAACAGGGGCTCTGTGTTTAGGCGAGGGGGAAACTTATACTCGGAGGACCCATAGCTATAGAAGGGAGTATTGAACATTTACATTAACGAGGAAGAGGAACTCACATAGAGAGATAGACAATAGAGACTACTGAGTGAATCAATGGATGCAGCGGCCAGTTTTCCAGGCTCTTCTTGAGGCTTTGAGAACTACTACAACTTGGATCTGGAATGACAGTGAGGAATATGGTCATACAGAGAGAGAGAGAGAGGACACAAAGAATCATGGGTTTGGGGTCATCCACACCGCAGGAAGTGACCAGCCGTCAAAGACGGTCATCCTCAGCAATGTCAAACAGGTGCTGGGGTTGTTGTATCTCGGCCATCTCTAGGCATACGATTACGACTTGGTCAAAAGACAAAGGAGTCTAGATCTGGCGTGAACGCTCCACCCGCGTCGAGATTAGGAGTGGCAGAGGCCCTCCCAGCGAGCGTCAACACGACATGGGCGAAATAGGGGAATGTTTTCCTAAGCTAGTGGGAAAGGGTGAAGCAGATCCTTCCCCGATCCTCCCAAGACGACGCGAGAAGCACCCGTGGCTGTTGATCCCTCTCAGTCAGGGGGTCACGATAGGATGGCTCAATTGTCTATAAATGTACGTTCTTCCACAATTTCACATCATAAGATTTAAAATTCTGTTTTCAGCAAACAAGGTATCTATAGAAAGATAATGATGTATGTTATCTTATAAAAATAGACTCAAATAGTGTTTTGAATGCTTGTTTAGTATTATAATTTGATTACTACAAGATATGATATTTTCATATTTCAAACATTACAAATAGCATACGACTTTCAAACTAATGGATATTTTACCTAAGGTGTATTTTAATGTGTTTAATATGATAGAAAAGACAGGTCTATCTGTTTTGAAGTTTTACTTAAGTTTTTGATATAAATTCTATTAAGGGCACTATGGGCATTTCACCCATTGTTTGACAATGAAAATTTTTATCGAAATTCTCATGTACAATGTTCTTATTGTTTCTAAAGTTATGACAAAGCTGTATATATATTGGTTATTTATTTTGGGCCTAAGTGGCCATTAGAAAGATAATTGATAATTATTTATGAGGCAATATGGGATATATATGCATATTTTGTTTGAAAAATGATATGTAATTGTATTTTTCTCTAATGTCATAATTGAGTCCGTAAATTAATACATGTGATTATGTTTACGATTTATTCTCAGTATATGTTGTATATGCTCTATTTGAGTATAAATATTATGATAGTTACACAATATAATTTTTAATACATGTTCAATTTTCATTTTTTTGTTATGGTTTTAGATAAGACTCATCTTTGGTCTAAGGAAACCCTAATTTAGTTTAGGAGGTTAGAGAGATGGGGGTTTGAGGTTTAGAAATGAAAAAAGACAAACACATAGACTCATAGAAATTTGTTGATGTCCAGGTAATATGTTGTGAACCAAGGAATCAAGACTACTTTAAGTATATCCTCAAACAAGGTAAGTGGGTCATGTCCATTGAATTTTGTTACTAATATGATTCATCCTACACATTCCTACAAAGTAACTTCAAGATTAAGTTACTTTCATACTGATGTGCGTCACTTAACACACCAATCACTAAGATTGTTAATCCTAGAGTTTAAACCTTTTAACTTTCCGATTAAGGTTAGTATAGAAAGGGTCGAATCCCAAAGGACAACTTTTTAAGATTGTTTCTTCTTAACCCAATTGTTTGAAGAACTTATTTATTGATTTTTGGTATTTTTAGATTTGGAACGAGAATGTTAAAGTTGGTTTGGGTGATGATTGATTACACTAAGAAAGAAAATTGCTAAAATTAAATTGCACTTAAAAAAATATTATTTGCCCTGCAAAAGGTAAACAAGATTGTTGTTAGCCCAAGAGAAACTAGAATAAAAAGACTAGAACATAAGAAAGAAACAAGCGGTGATTGAAATCAAAGGGAGAGAATCGAGGCATTAGGGGTTTTCACCACCTTAGCCATGATAAGAAAATGAATTAACAATTAATCGACAAATAGGCGACGACATGCGAATCATAAAAATCCACAAAAGATGAACTCCACATGGGCCCATTGGTCCTGGTGCTCATGTTTCCTAGTTTATTATTTGAAAAGAGATAAATCCACAGTCACTTCAAAATCTCTATGCGAATTGGTTTAATCGTTCTAAACCCCGATTTCCATGGTCATTTCCATCTGAGTTAACATAAACATCTAAGCGAGTAATTATTTCGCTAGATCATTGATTAAATAAACCAATCGCCATCTAAAACAGTTGATTAAAGCCGATTCGATCAAACCATGGCTAAGGAGTTATTTCCCGTGCCTCGATATGGAACTACTCGCTCATGGTTGAGGAGAATGGGGAGACGGAGGAAGAAAGTACCTTGGCCATAGTCTAGGATTAAATAGGAAAATTAATCCTTATTCTAGAGACAATAAAATGGCCATGTTCTTAATTCCTTGCTCCAAAACTAAAGAAAGGGGAAAGAAGAGATCTAGATCTAAAAGCAGAATAAAAGGAAACCAAGGAACAGACTAAAGAATGAACAATGCTTCAAGAAACAAACTACTTTATTGCTGAATCAGAAGAATACAAGATTAATGTTACTCCGAGAATTCCAGTACAAAAGTGAAGATCCAAGATGATCCAAGGAGGAGGAAGTGCCCCTCCTTTTATAGGAGAAGGAGGGGGCAACTTTTACATTAGGGTTAGAGAAATGGTAGCTGGCGGCTGGCTTTTGGGTTGTCTGCATAGTGCCAACCGATCGGTTCAAGGATGAGCCGATCGGCTGGCTGCTAGGGAAAAAGGCCACAAGGGAACAATCACCAACCCTAATTAGGGTGGCGGCGCGGGAAACACCCGCTCGGATGGGATGGATTTCCTCCCATTATTAGGGCTTCGACCGAGCGTTTAGTCTTGGGAAGTAAACCGATTTGGCCGGTCGTCTGACAAGTGCGACGATCGGTGCTGGAGAACAAAATGAACAGTTGGATATATGAGACGATCGGCTCATCAGAATCAAATGATCGGTTGGATATCTGAGATGATCGACTCATGATATGAACCTATGAGAAAATGCACATAATTGTCATATTTGTGATAAAAATGAGAAAATATGAATTTGTGCAATTTCAAGGGATGAAATGAATATCTCTATTTGACAAGCTTAAATAATTTGCAGAAAAGAGGTGCTAAAATAGCACTCATCAAAATACCGCGGACTTAAAGCTTTGCTTGTCCTCAAGTAATTGAAATATTAAAATGATTCAAAGATTTTATGATAACAACTTCATCCTCCCTAGATTAGCAATTCTTCTATCCTTTTCATGGCCAAGAGACCCATCTCCTAGAATCATGAATTGCAAGCACTATGTTTCTTATGAAAACATTTTTCATAACTTATTTTTTTAAACTTATACTTTGTAGAAAATAGTCTTGATCTAATTTATGCTTCGACACTCAAAATATTTTTTTGATTGGGTTAATTGTTGCACGAAAATAGAGAAAATTGAGGTGTGATGGAAGAATCCCTCCTCTATTTGACTTGGGATATTTTTTTATGGACATGTGATTACATTGACCACAATTTTTTATGTGCTCTTTTTTTGGTATCTTTTGATGGTACACCTCTTTGTGGGGTATGGAAGAAGAGCATGCCACCCCCGAATTAGGGTTTGGCATGTGAATTATTTTTCTCGTGCAACAAAAAACCATTTTTTTTCAAAATGAATGTCGTTGCATAAGTTAGAAAAGACATATAACTACATTATATGAGAGTAAAAAAGATAAGTTAATCTAATGCTAAAAAATAAGAAAATCTGCATTTGATTCTATTTGATACTCTAAGGCTTGCCATCGTTTCCAAGAATTACTTATCATGATCATAGGGAACTTGATATTTCAAAGCATTTGAAGAATTTTGAGAATGCAATTGTTTTAACTAATTTCATTTTTGAAAATAAAATATAACATTCGGCCGACTAGATAAAGGCCTATGTTTGAAAGGAAAAACAATGCAATACAATGTAAAATGCAGAAAAGAATTGCTAAAAAGGGAAGATAGAGGGTGGATCACATACCGCCCACCCCACCCCAGACTTAGAATTTTTCTCAGCCCGAGCAAACTCTTAGAACAAGATGGAGGGAAGAGGATCACTACGGTGGAGGGTGCTGTCGGTGGAAGTAGTAGTAGTTTCCCCAATAAGGGGAGTCAAGACCTAGATAGCTCTGTTGGGCTCCGTACTCCTCATATGATGGCTGACTGGGGGCATAGTGACCACAGTCCACATGCCAAGACTCATGCAAATGCTGCATCAGGTACATGTGATGGAGCTGGTGGCCCTGTCTCTATTGCTCACGCTGAATCTCATCTAGCTGGGTCTGGACCTCGTAGAAGCCGTAAGGGCCAGTGTCATCATCTGGTCGCCGCCTGGTGCGACGTCTAGAAGGTGGTAGCAGCGGTCCAGTGTCCTCGTCGTGGGCCTCTAGAGAGAGGCTCCTTCTGTGGGGCTGTGGCTCGGGGACAATGTCTGGGTTTGGATGCTCCAGACCGAATCTCTAGATATGGCCCTGTAGGTCAGTCAACTCATAGACGTAGTTTGCTGTTGCAAACTATGCATGTAAAGGGAGCTGGAGGACCACCTAAGTGTCCTTAAACAAAAGATAATAAACAACCTCAATACCCAAACAGATGAACCTACTAGTCTTCAAATAGTGAGAGTGGATGAGGTGGTTTTTGAGCTCAAGTAGAGGAAAGGCGATGTGGGTGTAGCCCAAAAAGATGGCAAGCTGGGTGACATAGTGGCCGATGTGGAAAGAAGAGGAAGTGGTGTGGCTGGCTTGGGTACCAAAGTGCTCAACGATAGCATTGCCCCAGTTGAAAAGCTCTTCATGTAAAAGACACCAGAGAGCATAAAGTTCTACCTGTGTGATTGCTCCCTGAGTACCTTCCCAACTAAAGATGGTGCAGGCCAGGATGCGGTGAAGGTAACAGACCACCAGGTTGTGGATGCAGGAGGCCTAGGGCCCACTAGGAAGATGGGCTAGAAGCCTAGTGATCTCAGCCCAGAACTTGTCTTTGTCGTAGTGGTCTGGGTAGGAGTCATGAGAACGCATCATGTAGCGTTCTAGCCAATAATCATATCTGCCATCGAGGATAAGAGAAGTGATTTGCTTGACAGAGGACTCCAAATTTTCCCCAAAAATCCTGAATTTGCAACTCGAGTTTCTGAAAGAACAATGTAACCTGTAGAAAGTGCTCAAAAACTCAAGGGTAAGATCACCGTAAATAGAGGTGACACGGTAGGGAAAGATAAGGATATGGTTTCTGCCGAGGATGTTGTCGGTAGCCTCACGGATTCCCAAAACATCTAGGGTAGTGCCGCACGCCCAATGAGGAAGGGAAACACCGATCGTATACATCTCCTCATAACCCTGGCAATGTTCAGTGCTGGTGAATTGGACGTAGCTACCCAGAATGCGGGCTATACGGGGTGAACGGGGGGGGGGGGTGGATTCTGGGTCATTGTTGGCCTTCTGAGTGCCTTCCATCTCACGGAGAAGCTCATCTGCCTCATCGATGTCACGACACATTTCTTCAGCCAACTCCTGTGAAGACTCACCAGTGGGAGAGGGTGTGCGGAAATGAACTCCAGGATAAGAGCTGGAATGGCGAGGAGGGTCCCTGGAAGAGGATGAGGCAGCTTTTCCCTTGCCCTTGCGAAACTGGCCGAACATGTCTTGTAACAACCCCAACTTTTGGGTTCATTTGGTGAGAAATGTGATTTCTCATATTAAAGATATTTGAAAAAAATACAGATATAATTTGTTTTGAATAAATGGATTTGTTTACAATAGCCTTGATGGTTGTTTTGTGGGCTTTATTGGCTATTGGGCCCAATAACAAGGAAGAGACAAAAGGAACTCCATTATTAATAAGAAATGGAGAAAAGAAAAATGTAGAACCCTCTAGAGGGCAAAAGTATGTAATCCAAAGGTGGATTTTATGCCTCTTGGGTTCCTTGAGTCCCAAGGAGTCCAAAGTTGCAAAGAGAATATACTAAGAAAAGAAAAGACCAATTAAGTATTTCTTTATTAAGAAAGAAATTGAAAGCAATGATAAAATGTGGAAAATAAGTGAAAAGAGGTATAATTGAGTTATCCTTGATGGAATTTCGTATCCCAAGGATTCCTAATGTTAAAAGGAATACCAATGAGGAAAATAAAAGAGAAATAAAGAGAAATCCTCAAAAAGAGTATTTTAATAAGAAATAAACAAGATAATGAGAAATAATGAATATAGATGCATCTAGAAGGATCGTAAGTATCCTTATAAAGGAATTTTGAAATCTTGGAGTTTCTTAGGGTCCAAGGAGCCCCAATGGAGAAGAAAGAAAGAGAAAATACAAAAAATGCAAAATAAGAGGATAATGTGATACATTATTAATGATTTTAGTGGCATTGCTAAAAAGGAAGTATTTTCTACTTAAGGAAATATAATTTTTGTGGCTAATGGATTAAAAGCCAAGAATAAAGAGGATAAGGGAAAAGGTTTTTGAATTTCTAAATACCCAAATAATATAGTTATATTAGAAGATAATGAAGAGAGAAGAGGTTGCTTCTTAACTAAGGAAAATAAGTTTCCTTTTGGGAAAAGAACTTGGACGTCGTGGATGAGCACCTTAGGGCGTGGATACCCTCCCCAATATAAGGGGTTGGCCTTCTGGTTTGAGTTCCAAAGAGATCTCTCACATCTCTCTTCTTCTTCTTCTTCTTCTTGTTCTTCCACGTTCAAACCCTAGTCGAGAGCAGGGATCTATACATGGAGCACAGAGGGGTCGTGGAGGAGTTACGATGGGGCCATGCTGCTCCCACGACATCATGAGGACGCTCTATGGATGTCCCTTCCTCCTAGCTGTGCGTCGCTATAGTAGCATGACTGTATAGGATAGCCATGAGTTGCAGATCATCACGTCCTATCCCAACCACCACAGCCTCGTCTTTGAACCTCTGTAGGTATGGCAGAGGGAGGCGGAAGCTTTGGGACCATCGCTGATGCCCTGGAGTCCAAGGAGGGAGGAGAACTCCCCCGAGCCGTTGTAGGCGGCAGTTTAGGGTTGTTCGTGAGGAAGAAGGAGCACGGGTGGCATTGGACATATTTACCCCTCTATGGGCTGAAGCACCATTCACTTACGCGGGGGTAGTTCCGTGACCGGCCTAAATCGCGCGTCCAAAAATGGAGGCGGATTTGAAGTTAGTCGGACTTTTACATTTATAACCCGAATCCTTCTAGGCCCCCGTAACTTTGCTTACGGGGTCGAATTAGATATACGGGGTCAAACACAGGGACAATGGTGGTAGTGTTGAGAATCCAGAATCGACACGCTACTCGCCGACATGTGTAAAGAGATAATAAATTCCCAAAAGGGAAACAACAGATGTCACAAACAAAACAAAGAAAACTATCTCCAACTGGAGCTACAAGAAAGATTTAAAGTTTTAGTCATTTAGTAGTTTTTAGGGGTTTTCATGCAACAGGAACAGAAATATAAAACTAGAGCTAGAGCAAGGTACAAAGGATAAGACTTCAGTAAAACAAGCGGTAGCAGTAGCATCCTGCACCCCTCCTCTCAGAGCGAGTACCTCTAACCAAGCATCAACACCCCTCTCGAGGTTGCTGGACTTAAGTTAGAGTGGAATGTTACTGAAACAACTCTGTTCCAGGCACTCTCGTACTCCAAAATTGAACCAAACACTAGAGCCACAACACAACTCTCGAAGTTGTTGCGACGGGAAAACACGATTCGGTAGCTAAGAGAAACGCGATCCAAACATGCAAGCTAGAGTTCAGATATCAAACATAGCAGTCATCCAACATTTTTGCACCAAGCATAGAGCAACAAGTAATTAAGCTTTTCCATTCCCATAAACATTAAAGGTCTTAATACATTGCATAAGTAAGGAATTAAATAACAAAATTAAAGATAGATGTCACCTTCTTGATGTAGAATGATGACAGGCTACTGTGGCTCTCCAGCCCGATACCGGTCAGGGGCCTAGCCCGATACAACAGTGTCGGGCGGCACGCATGACAGGCAACTGTATCGCTCAAGGACCCTGGCCGATACGCTCATGTCAGGCGGCACACCCTCTCGGGCGGAACGCCATGACGGGAGAAGCGTATTGGGTTCGATATCGTGCCGGGCATGGAGCGACGCGTTCTACTGTCGGGCACTTGTGTCGCTCATCAACGTTGGCCGATATCGGCCCGCAGTGTCACCCGAGACGGTCCTAAGTGAACCATCCCCTCCCTCTCGGGATGAGGAAGAGCTCACCTAGAGTTGCCCGGCACGAGCACTGGGGCGCGATACTCTTGCTCTCGCAGTTTTTCTCCGAAGATCGCTCAAGGTTCCCAACTGTGCGAACTGTCTTTTCGGCTTCCTATAGTTGCTATTTATAGGCAGCGGTTGGGGGAAGTTATGGTGCTCGAAGCACCACGTGTCATCCTTATTCGCGGGTCGGTGGGCGGCCGATACTGGTATCACTCAGCATAGGGGTGTCGGCTGTCAGTCACGTGACGGGCGGCGCCTTCCGGTGGGTGGTTGTGTCGCGCGACAAGCTTGGGTTGTCGTGTCGAAATTGGCTCCCTGTCGGGTAAAAGACGTGTCGTCCGTCAGTTTCTTCTTGCGTGACATCCCCTTGTCGTGCGTCGTTGTGTCGCTCCACCCTGTCGGGCAGAGGTCGTATCGGGCGTCAGGAAGGCCGATGCAGACTTGAACTTATTTGTGGGCCGGGACGACCTTATCGTACCAAAATGAGGAAAAACTCTGCAAAAGATGGAAATATTGGACTAAGAGCGTTGCTTGGCCAATTATTGCAAAAGTACTTATAAAAGAGAGGAAAATAGCAAACAAGGGCAATTTTGATAACAGAATAAAGGGCAAAAACATCACAAAAATTGGTGTTATCAACTCCCCCAAACTTAGCATTTTGATTGTCCTCAATCAATATTTAAATTTTATTTAATGATGCTTCTTCTTGCTTGGTGTAGCTTTCAGGCCAAGAGGTAAAGCAAGTATCGTAATGCCTTTAGAGATAATGCTGTCTCACTACGAACAAAAGACTTTGTTTTTCCTGCCTTATTGTTTAAGTAAGATTCTTCTCTACAGCTTCGGCGAGACTTTGTTGTATGATTCCGAAGTTAGCTTACACACCAAACAACTTTATTTTGGGGGCAAAAAGTTGTGTATAGGGTAGGATAAGGCGTTTTGGGATTTTTCTTGTTTCCCATCAGTCCATCCAGGTAAGGGTCTGTTAGCGGGCAAGTGGTCCCTACAGTCCAAGTCAGTTGGCTTTAGAGAAGTGATTTCACATCCTACGTACCACTACCCCGGATCTACCATGCCTAAAGATGGGTACTTTTAGAAAACAAGTGTGTATATATATATATATTTTCTTTTCTTTTATTGGCACAACTCTCATGCTTTTATTCACACTCATAAGGCTTCTTTCTCTTTTTGGGATTTTTGTTGGGTGAGGGAAAACAAAGAGATTTCTGTTGTTCGGGCAGCTTTTTCCTTCTCCATACTCATCTCTTAGCTGTTTGCGAGATTATTATATTTTTTGAAATTTTTGGCATGGCAAAACATAATCTTTTATTCGTTTGAGGTAGCATTATCAAAAAGATATAACAGAACTTGTATCTCGTTAAGCATATAGAAAACAAACTTTGCAAGAAGTCGCAATAGGTTTTCACTATTATATCAACTTTGTACATACACATGGGAATGATATAAACAAAAATAACTTTCAAAGCTTTGATATGAACACATATATGTACATAAAGAACAAAAGAATAAAGAATTTGAGATAAAAGAATGAAGAAAATTTAGTTAGAGAATTCAGAAACAGAATTTTTTTTCAAAATTTTGTACCTCCCTCACTGGTACCTGGTACCCCCCAAACTTACTCCACAATCTGTCCCAAAGTTGTGAAGTAGATAAGGTGAGGTAAAGTTTATTCCAGTGAGGTTGTGCCTGCGTCAAACAGAAGCTCCCACACATATTCTCCCCTTCTGCTGTGATAGACGATGTGGTGGAGCTGGTTAGGCGTTTCTTTATTCGCTATCCATTCCAGGACGTAGATGCCGCAGTCGTTGGATAAGGGAAGTTGTTGCGGACTGTGGTGGCAGAACTGGAGTTTGTGCCACTTACTTGCTTGTGTATCCAGGAATGGTTGGATCATCTTTGCCACCTCGTCGTAGTATTTTCGGACCAAGCGTTCGACGGATGTCAAAGGTTCTGATGTACACGGCACTGGATGGTTCTTGTTGCTGTCCGAGCTATTGTAGAAAATTCCTGCTCGTTGTCGGGTGTACACTGTTAGGAGCGTCCAGTGGTTGTAATGTAGGATGGGGAGGAAGATCTTGCTGGGAACTTTTCTCGCCAATTCCTGTAGAAATGCTTGCTTCGCTCCTGTTTCATCGGTGAGGCAAATGTCGTTGAATAAAATAGGATGGGCTATGTGCACATGTTCTAGCTTTGGTTGTATATACTGGATGCAAGCGGCTACAACTGTTACAGCCAAGCATCCTCCTTCCTTCACCATGTCCCTTAGATCATCGACCGGGACTACGACATTGCCTTTCTGATAGGTGACAACCGATGGGGTAGAATCAGCTAACTTCAGCTGGATTATGTTGACCTGCTCCTGTGTGAGAGTTGCACACGAAAAGCGGTCAAAATTTGTGATCAACCCTTCTGAAGCTTTAGGAAAAGCAGTGTCCTCCATCCCGTGCACTTTCTTCAGGACCTCCAACCTCTAGCCTGCCCCATAGGTATCGGTCGCTATCTCCTCTTCTTTTTCTGAGGAGCTGCTGGATTGAGAAGAGTCTTCTTCCAGGTCACTGTCCAACAGCTGCTCCGGTACCCCTACATCTCAGAAATAACACTTTTCCTTGATCAGCAACATGGCGTAAATGCCCCTTTGTTGATAGAAGCACCGGCCATTGAGGGCTCCCAAGTTTCCAAATGTATTGAGCACCTCAATGGCACTCAGGATGGCGAAAGCGCTGTTTCCACTCCCCTCTTCTGCCTGGACGGGGAGGTCTCAGAGAGTAAATGTAACATCCCTGACCTGGATTATAACCTAACCCTAGAAGTTTTGCCTAAATATGTAATTATATACTTGTCAATACTCCCTGGCATGTAATTAAGTTCCTCAGGAACATTTACTTTCAATTTTGCTCCTTTATATGTAAAGTTGTAGCATTGTTTTGTAGTGCAGGGACCTATGTGCAAATTACCCAGTTAAAGGGGTTAACTTGCAATGTTCACAGATTAAGATGTTCTTATGATAATAAGACATCATATGAGTAAATATGATAAAGTTTGAAGGATTTCCCAAGCTTGAGCACCAAGGTGCAGCTGTGGAAGCAATCCCTATGCTTGAAAACCCTAATTTGGAGTAAAGTGCAATTTACCCAAATTAAAGGGGTGCAACTTGTAATTTTCACTTTCTAGAACATCTTTTATAACTCTTGTCATCATTTAGAGTAGAAATGATGAAAGGGACACATCAATGAATAATCAGATAAGAAAAGAGATCTTTGTGGTGAAAGTCACCTAATATGGGTATGGAGACCTTTCATGTATGTACCCTAGTTGAAGGTTGGCTTTCTTTACCCTTAGATCTTGAGATTTCATGAGCTTTGCATAAGTTTAGATGAGTTTGGACGTGCCTTGAGCAAGGAGGGACTTAGATGTAAATTCCATACTTTAGAGGTCCTTATGGTGTAAAAAGGCCTAAAGTATATAAGCCATTTCCTTGTAACAAGTGAACGAACCTTTCATTTCCTTCACTTCTTCTCTTCTTTCTCAACCGACCAAGGCTAGCTCTGGAGTAGAGAGGGACGACCAAGGGTTCTAGGTAAGTTTAGATCATCCCTTTTGCTTGAATTCATGGAGGAAACTCGTTTTCAAGGTTGGATTCATGGCTCGCTCACCTAGCTCTATCTTTCTAGCCTTTCCTTTCCAACGATTCCTTGGAGAATTCACCTTGGCCGAACCTGTGGATCTCAAAGACACCATTAAAGCTTGGAGCTCAAGGAATGACCTTTATGCGGGTTTTATAACTCTAAACTCTTGCTTTATATGCATACTTTGTTCTTGCAATTTAGCATGTTAGTTCTTCTTCTACCTCCCTTCTTCCTTGCACTTTTGCAAGCAAAACGTTGGAAGAACCGACCTTGAAAAAGGTTGAAGATGAGGGGCTTGAATCCCTATGTTACTTTATCAAATGACCTTGGACCCTTTTGGTCCAAACGGTTGCAAACCGTTTAAGGTCAAACGGTTTCAAACCGTTTGATCTCAAACGGTCTTGCAAGACCGTTTGGATTGAAACGGTCTCAAGACCGTTTGATAGGGTTTACCAAGGGATGACCGTTTGAGAGTCTGTTGGTTATATATTGAATTTCATTTCTGCAAAGAATCAAAGTTTAATTCTTAACCTTTTGAGAGTTGAAGGCACTTCAACATCCAAACCCTAATCGGGTCAAAATTGTTGTTTTAAGACATAAATCTTGTTGAGTTTTGGGTTGAAGGACCCAAACGGTCTCAAGACCGTTTCGGGGTTCCTCCAAATGGTCTCAAGACCGTTTGGGCACAACCCAAGACCGTTTGAAGGTCTAGGGTTGAGATAATCTAATGGTTTGAAGGTCCAATTGCAATAAGTTGATGAATTGATAAAAATGCTGATTTTTGACCTAATTGGAGTTCAACCCTAATCTAACCGACTTGGTTTTTAGTCAAAATTTGGGCAAACGGTCTCAAGACCGTTTGGATGATGTCCAAACGACCTCAAGACCGTTTGGGCCAAGTTTGGGCCCAATTGGAGGTCAATTGATAGGTTCAACCTTGAATTGATTCATAATGTTGAATATTGATGACCATCCGATTTGAAACCCTAATTGAGAAGGTTTCAACCCTAATTGGATTTCAATTGAGGGTCAATTTGATGTCCCAGTGATTAAGGTTAATCTTAGTTAACTCAATTTATAAGTGGTTATCATGGATTTGGTTAATTGATGGGTTCAACATACATATCCATGACCAATTGTAACTTTTGAACCACTTTGGAGGTCCAAACGGTTTGAGCCCATTTGGACCAAACGGTGTCAAGACCGTTTGGATCCAAACGGTCTCAAGACCGTTTGAGGCCAAACGGTCTCAAGACCATTTGGGGCCAAATGGTCTCAAGACCGTTTGGGCTCAAACGATCTCAAGGTCGTTTGGTCCAATCGATCTCAAGTTGATTTGATCAAACGGTTTCAAACCGCATGAGCTTCAAACGGTTTGAAAGTCAAAATGGTCAACGCACCCAAACGGTCTCAAGACCGTTTGAGGTCAAATGCTCTCAAGACCGTTTGAGGGCAAACGGTCTCAATACCGTTTGAGACCAAACGGTCTCAAGACCGTTTGGTGGTTGAAGGTTGAAACCGTTTGAAGGTGTTCAAGGTGGTTTGTACTTAATCAATTGATGATGTAATTGATTCAATGATGATCTAATCTAAACCCTAATGGTAACCTAGGTCATTAAGGGACTAAGTGATTAATGAGTTGACCCATGATGGTGATCATGAGGTAAATTACCAAAATACCCTTGATGGGTTTAATGGAGTAGAACCTTGTTCTAATCAAACCCTAATCACATGATAGTGATGTTTTGGCTTATGTTAGTCAATGAGGACTTAACCCAACCTGATCTAGAGTGGTGTTATCACCATCTACTAGTAAGAGGAGAGAGAAAGTATCCTAAGAGAGAGAAAGTACCCTTTTATGGTGGAAACTTAAGTAAGATACTTTCAATACACATGAATGTACATGAGTAGGGAATGATCCACCCATGTGAGATCATGGAAACCCTAATTATGATGTCTAGTGAATCTTAATCTTACTTAAGAGCTTTAATGATGATGTTTCTCATACATGATGATGTAATGAGTACAATTCACCATGGAGTGAATAGTAAACCCTAATTCTAGGGTGGTAACATGAAAGATGAATAGTAAACCCTGATTGATGAATTGTTTACTATTACCAGTTGAATTAACCTTGCAGGTTGTTATGAGATGATGATCATATCCAGGTATGGATTATAATACTATATTCATTGAAAGCATGTCTTAAGCTTTATGAATAAGTGAAATATCTTGATGCACTGCTAGTGACATCTATTGAGATTTATGGGCTGTAAGAGCCATAAATACCATCAAGGTCATGCTTAACAGATGACTTGTGATGAAATGATTGAGAACTGATGATTGAAAAGAGTTAGGCTTGCTACATTTTAGTATTCTCATTTATAGCTGTTATGCTAATGTTATTGTTTGAAGAACAATGTATGATGTTAAAATAATACTGAATGTACCTAACTAATCAAGTGTAATGTAGAGCCTTGATCATAGATCCATCATTGTCAGAGTCTAAATGATGGTGAAACAGGTTTTCCCAAGGGAACTCCTGGATCACATACTTTTGAGTATGTGGGGTATATGGATGTGTAGAACCTTACATCCTAGTGTAGGAATTGATGTAGATTTTTATAGTCCGTCAAACCTTCACTACAAACCCAAAAGGTGAGATGTATCACTATTCTCCCAAAGTAAACACAAACACCGCATCGGTGAAAGATAATCAAGAAATCTTCCGATGACGAAGAGAGTACAGAACGCCACTGTAACTCTAAAAACATAGCAAAGGTCCAGTTTACCCTGGTGAGCTATAAATAGCAGACGTCCTGCCAGATGTCCTGCAAACAATCCTCTAACTGACTGAGGAAGATGAGGTCATAAGAATCTGACTCTTTTAATGACCTATGTATGATACTGATGTGACTTCTTAGCGATCAGTTGGAGTATGAGTGGTATGCCTCATCTCCACAGGGCATAATAATGTTTGAAAAACATAATCAACATCGTAGTATTACTTGATTGATGTTACACTGGATAAAGTATATGTTCTTCATGTTTCATAAATGTTGAACTCTTGCTTATTATCAAAATTGCTAATGAATGCTTTGAAAGCTTTTACTGCTTAAGTTATTCTTTGTTGCTTATAAAGCTTCTAGTGGAGAGTTATAACTCTCACTGGGGCAATTATGTATAATTGTCTCACCCCGTAGACTTCAACTTTTTAGGTGGTCGTCTAAGACGGAGGAACCGGTCTAAAGGTGACCAATCCCAGCAGTAGCAGCACCAGGAGCAGCAGTAAATCTCAGGTGGAGATTCAGCCTGCTATGTGGTGTAGTTAGAGTCAGTCCTATGTGTCCTCTGTACTCTCAGGTCTTGGAGTGTTTTGGTTATGAGTTCTTGAGATTTTGTATCATGTTGTATATAATTACTCAAGAAGTAATTTGACAGAGATGTATACAGTTTAAATCCTTTTTCTATGGAAAAGGTTTGTGGTTTCAAGCTCTTATCTCGAAAAGTTTTAATTTCCCATGATTTCTGTCTTCCGCTGATTATCGATTGCTTCCGCTCATGTTTAAATCGTAATTATTTCGTGGTTTGGAGATCGGAGCCCACAATTAAGTGGTATCAGAGCTCTAGGTTCGCCGAGTCTACAGAGACATAGGACTTAGGAAGTTGAGTCTATCTCTAGTATTCCTTCCTTATCTAATAGAATCTTCTGCTTCTCAGGAGAAGAAGATACATAAGGATGGCTGAGCCACAAGATGAGTACGTGGCAGAGAGTAGTGCTAGTGCACCTCGAGGCGGTGCAAGGGTTCCAGAGATAGAACAGCCTGCACCTGAGCCACTCAGGGAGCCACCCCAGTTTGACCCAGCTGACATGGGTAACCCAGCAGTACAAACGATGTTTGGGCAGTTTATGACTGCCATGACACACATAACCGACAGGATGCCTATGCCTGTACCCAGGGCACCTTTCCAACCAGAAGGTCAAGGTATCGGGAAGACGTTCGAGCGACTACGTCGTGTCGGAGCTACCGAGTACCTTGGGACTGCTGACCCCGCAGATGCTGATCTGTGGTTGACAGAGTTGGAGAAGGCTTTCAGGATTCTCAATATCCCTGAAGCTGAGAAGGTCAGACATGCTGTCTATCTTCTCAAAGGAAGCGCTGGTCATTGGTGGACAATGGAAGAGCAGAAGAGACCTAGAATGGAGATCTCGTGGGAAGACTTTCGACGGGAATTTGTTCATAGATATTTCCCAAAGACCTTCCTAGACGAGAAGATCTCTCAGTTTGAGAGACTGAGGTAGGGCATGATGAATATTAGTGAGTATGAAACTAAGTTCATGGAGTTGTTGCGGTTTTATCCGCACATGGCTGCCACAAAAGAAGAAAGAATTAGGAGATTCGAGAGGGGTTTGAATGCTGACATGAGTACCCCTGTGTCTGCCTTAGAAAACCGAGAGAGATTCTCTACCTTCGTTGAGTCAGTCCGAAGGATAGAGAGATCTGTGGTTGAGAAGAGGCAAACTCAAAAAAGATATCCACAGTTCCAGGGTTCTTCATCTAGGGACTTTAAGAATCCTAGATCCTCTACACCTAACCCTCCACCACCTAGATCTAGTTCTCAGACTCAGTGGTCTCCAAGTAGAGGTAGAGGATGAAGACAACCACCTCAGGAGACTCAGAGTTCTGCATCAATGTCAGTTACTGGACCACCCAGACCACAACAACTGGAGAGAAGTTGCTACAACTGTGGTAAAGTGGGACACTTGATGAAGGACTGTCGATCTAAGCCTGTCCGTGTGACACAGCCTCCGAGACAGAATCAACAAGGATCTCAGAGAATGCAATCTCAAGGAGCAGCTCGAGGACGTGGACAAGCGTCTCAAGCTGGATCATCAACACCACCTCAACACCAGGCGACAACGAGGTTCTATGCTATGAACCCACCAGAGGCAGTAGTCGATCCACAAGTGGTGACATGTCAGATGGAACTTTTATATTCTGATATGTATAAACCTTGTGTAGTATCTGTTCTGATTGACCCGGGTGCTACACACTCTTTCATCACTCGAAGAGTGATTCGCAACTGCAATATGACAGTTAGTCATAGGGCAGATAGTTTGCTGTTGGAGACTCCGTTGAGAGGGTCTGCCGTTATGCAGGAGGTATGCTCTCCCTGCATCTTCTTCTTTTCTGATCATCGCATTCAAGTGGACCTTATACCACTTGATATGCAAGGATTTGATGTAATCCTCGGAATGGATACCTTGGAAAGGTATCGAGTTGTCTTGGATTGTGAGTCCAAGTTGGCAGTGTTTGCTGATGAAAGCAACACATGGATCTTTCAAGGAGAAAGAAAGATTCTGCCCACTTGTCTTGTATCAGCTATGGTTGCTGATAAGCTGATGAGGCAAGGATGTTATGCATTCTTGGCCCATGTGGTAGATGTTACCAAGGAGAGTCCCAACCCTATTGAAGTTCCTATAGTCAGGGAATTCGAGGACGTGTTTCCTGAAGAACTTCCTGGTATACCACCACCTCGGGAGATTGGTTTTGAAATCAATTTAGTCCCAGATACAAAACCTATAGCCCAAACTCCTTATAGGATGGCACCTGCCGAGATGGCAGAACTCAAGAAACAGCTTCAAGAGTTACTTGAGAAAGGTTTTATCCGACCGAGCACTTCACCTTGGGGTGCTCCGGTTTTGTTTGTTAAAAAGAAATATGGATCAATGCGGTTGTGCATTGACTATAGACAACTCAATAAAGTAACAATAAAGAACAAGTACCCTTTGCCAAGGATTGATGATCTTTTTGACCAGTTGCGTGGTGCAACAGTCTTCTCAAAGATAGATTTGAGATCTAGATATCATCAACTCCGCATTAAGGACAGTGACATATCCAAGTCTGCCTTTAGGACAAGATATGGTCACTATGAGTTCACGATTATGTCATTTGGACTAACCAATGCACCAGCTGCATTCATGGAACTCATGAATAGAGTCTTTCGACCTTTCCTTGATCAGTGTGTTGTCGTTTTCATAGATGACATACTGATTTATAGTAAGGATGCTCAGCAGCATGAGAGGAACCTTCGCCAAGTTTTGACCTTGCTAAGAGAACACAAGCTGTATGCAATGTTTAGCAAGTGTGAGTTCTGGCTGTCTGAGGTATCTTTTCTTGGGCATGTGATATCTGCCTCAAGAATTCGTGTTGACCCTGCAAAGGTAGAATCTGTTCTACAATGGGGACAATCGAAGACACCGACGGAGATTAGAAGTTTCTTGGGATTAGCTGGTTACTATCGAAGGTTTATTAAGAACTTCAGTTCTATAGCCTTACCTTTGACCAAGTTAACCCGAAAAGATGTACCTTTTGCCTGGAGTGATAAGTGTCAACAGTCTTTTCAGCTGTTGAAAGAAAGGTTGACAAGTGCACCTGTGCTTGTGCTACCTGAACAAGGAAAAGGATATGTAGTCTTCTGTGATGCCTCCAAGAATGGACTTGGATGTGTGTTGATGCAGGATAAACAGGTGATTTCTTTTGCTTCCCGACAGCTTAAGAAACACGAGGAGAATTATCTGACACACGATCTAGAGTTAGCTGCTGTGGTCCATGCCTTGAAGATCTGGAGACATTAGCTCTACGGAGAAACCTTCCAGATTTTCACAGACCACAAAAATCTTAAGTATATCTTCTCTCAACATGAGCTTAACATGAGGCAACGTCGCTGGATGGAGTTAATCAAGGACTATGATTGTACAGTTGATTACCATCCGGGCAAGGCCAATGTGGTTGCAGATGCCTTGAGTAGGAAATCAGCAACATCAACCATGGATAGAGCACAACTAAGTTCCTTAGTATGCTCTAGGAGAGATATGCTTCTATCTTTAAGGCAAAACAATGTACAGTTGAAGGTGTCATTGTTAGCTGGTTTGTTAGCTGAGATGCAGATTAAACCTACCCTAAGGGAGCAGATAAAGGAGGCACAACAAATAGATGCTGCAGTTCAGCAGATTAGATCTGAGTTTGGTGATGAGAAGCGAGAAGGTTTTCATGAGTCAGATGACCAGGTGGCATGCTATCATGGGAGGATGATAGTGCCAGATGTAGATAACCTGAGGAAGATAGTTCTGGAGGAACCTCATTCTTCAATGTATGCTATGCATCCTGGGAGCACCAAGATGTATCGAAACTTGAAAGATATGTATTGGTGGCCTGGGATGAAGAAGGATGTAGCTGAGTTTGTTCTGAGGTGTCCTGTGTGTTAGCAGGTCAAGGCTGAACACCAGAAACCTGCAGGAACAACGCAACCTTTACCCATACCACAGTGGAAGTGGGACCATGTGACCATGGACTTTGTTGTTGGCCTACCCAGGACAAACAAAGGACATGATTCCATTTGGGTAGTTGTTGATAGGTTGACTAAGACAACACATTTCCTACCTGTCAAAACAACCTATTCTGCTGAAAGGTTATCCCAGTTGTATGTTCAGGAGATAGTGCATTTGCACGGAGTTCCTGTCACTATAGTTTCTGACAGAGGTCCCCAGTTTACAAGTCACTTTTGGGAATAGTTACACAGAGCCTTAGGCACCAAACTAAGGTTTAGTACAGCCTTTCACCCACAGACTGATGGACAGTCGGAAAGGACTATACAGACCTTGGAAGACCTGCTGAGAGCATGTGTTCTCCAGTTTACCGGGAGTTGGGATCTACATCTGAACTTGATAGAGTTTGCCTATAACAATAGCTATCAACATAGTATTGATATGGCACCCTATGAAGCTTTGTATGGTAGACGTTGTAGATCACCCTTGTGTTGGTATGAGATTGGTGATCACCAGTTGTTAGGTCCTGATCTTGTGTAGCAAACTACAGAGAAGATTAAAGTTATACAGCAACAGCTTAAGACTACACAGGATAGGCAGAAGTCATATGCTGATAAACGTCGTAGACCCCTAGAGTTCCAGGTTGGAGACAGAGTGTATCTCAAGGTCTCACCTTGGAAAGGAGTCCTTTGTTTTGGAAGAAAAGGAGAGTTAGCTCCTAGATTTATGGGACCTTATCCAATTGTTGAGAGAATTGGAAAGGTGGCCTATAGACTAGAGTTACCTCAAGAGTTGCAGAAGTTACATCCTATGTTTCACATTTCCATGCTGAGGAAATGTCACCCAGACACCGAGTCAGTTCTACAAACAATGGAAGTAGAATTAAATGATGATATAATATATGAGGAGGGACCAGTGCCAATCCTTGATACCAGAACTAAAAAGTTAAATAAGAAAGATATAAGCCTCGTGAAAGTCCTCTGGAACCATCGTGGTGTTGAAGAAGCCACTTGGGAACTAGAGAATGAAATGAGAAGGAAATACCCTGCTCTTTTCTCCTAATACATTTTATCGATTTCGGGGATGAAATCCTTGTGAAGGGGTGGATAATTTGTAACATCCCTGACCTGGGTTATAACCTAACCCTAGAAGTTTTGCCTAAATATGTAATTATATACTTGTGAATACTCCCTGTCATGTAATTAAGTTCCTCAGGAACATTTACTTTCAATTTTTCTCCTTTATATGTAAAGTTGTAGCATTGTTTTGTAGTGTAGGGACCTATGTGCAAATTACCCATTTAAAGGGGTTAACTTGCAATGTTCATAGATTAAGATGTTCTTATGATAATAAGACATCATATGAGTAAATATGATAAAGTTTGAAGGATTTCCCAAGCTTGAGCACCAAGGTGCAGCTGTGGAAGCAATCCCTATGATTGAAAACCCTAATTTGGAGTAAAGTGCAATTTACCCAAATTAAAGGGGTGCAACTTGTAATTTTCACTTTCTAGAACATATTTTATAACTCTTGTCATCATTTAGAGTAGAAATGATGAAAGGGACACATCAATGAATAATCAGATAAGAAAAGAGATCTTTGTGGTGAAAGTCACCTAATATGGGTATGGAGACCTTTCATGTATGTACCCTAGTTGAAGGTTGGCTTTCTTTACCCTTAGATCTTGAGATTTCATGAGCTTTGCATAAGTTTAGATGAGTTTGGACGTGCCTTGAGCAAGGAGGGACTTAGATGTAAATTCCATACTTTAGAGGTCCTTATGGTGTAAAAAGGCCTAAAGTATATAAGCCATTTCCTTGTAACAAGTGAAGGAACCTTTCATTTCCTTCACTTCTTATCTTCTTTCTCAACCGACCAAGGCTAGCTCTGGAGCAGAGAGGGACGACCAAGGGTTCTAAGTAAGTTTAGATCATCCCTTTTGCTTGAATTCATGGAGGAAACTCGTTTTGAAGGTTGGATTCATGGCTAGCTCACCTAGCTCTATCTTTCTAGCCTTTCCTTTCCAACGATTCCTTGGAGAATTCACCTTGGCCGAACCTGTGGAGCTCAAAGATGCCATTAAAGATTGGAGCTTGAAAGCTTGGAGCTCAAGGAACGACCTTTAGGCGGGTTTTATAACTCTAAACTCTTGCTTTATATGCATACTTTGTTCTTGCAATTTAGCATGTTAGTTCTTCTTCTACCTCCCTTCTTCCTTGCACTTTTGCAAGCAAAACGTTGGAAGAACCGACCTTGACAAAGGTTGAAGATGAGGGGCGTGAATCCCTATGTTACTTTATCAAACGACCTTCGACCCTTTTGGTCCAAACGGTTGCAAACCGTTTAAGGTCAAACGGTTTCAAACCGTTTGATCTCAAACGGTCTTGCAAGACCGTTTGGATTGAAACGGTCTCAAGACCGTTTGATAGGGTTGAACAAGGGACGACCGTTTGAGGGTCTGTTGGTTATATATTGAATTTCATTTCTGCAAAGAATCAAAGTTTAATTCTTAACCTTTTGAGAGTTGAAGGCACTTCAACATCCAAACCCTAATCTTGTCAAAATTGCTGTTTTAAGACATAAATCTTGTTGAGTTTTGGGTTGAAGGACCCAAACGGTCTCAAGACCGTTTGGGGGTTCCTCCAAACGGTCTCAAGACCGTTTGGGCACAACCCAAGACCGTTTGAAGGTCTAGGGTTGAGATAATCTAATGGTTTGAAGGTCCAATTGCAATAAGTTGATGAATTGATAAAAATGCTGATTTTTGACCTAATTGGAGTTCAACCCTAATCTAACCGACTTGGTTTTTGGTCAAACTTTGGGCAAACGGTCTCAAGACCGTTTGGATGATGTCCAAACGACCTAAAGACCGTTTGGGCCAAGTTTGGGCCCAATTGGAGGTCAATTGATAGGTTCAACCTTGAATTGATTCATAATGTTGAATATTGATGACCATCCGATTTGAAACCCTAATTGAGAAGGTTTCAACCCTAATTGGCTTTCAATTGAGGGTCAATTTGATGTCCCAGTGATTGAGGTTAATCTTATTTAACTCAATTTATAAGTGGTTATCATGGATTTGGTTAATTGAGGGGTTCAACATACATATCCATGACCAATTGTAACTTTTGAACCACTTTGGAGGTCCAAACGGTTTGAGACCATTACCGTTTGGATCCAAACGGTCTCAAGACCGTTTGGGCTCAAACGATCTCAAGGTCGTTTGGTCCAATCGATCTCAAGTTGATTTGATCAAACGGTTTCAAACCGCATGAGCTTCAAATGGTTTGAAAGTCAAAACGGTCAACGCACCCAAACGGTCTCAAGACCGTTTGGTGGTTGAAGGTTGAAACCGTTTGAAGGTGTTCAAGGTGGTTTGTACTTAATCAATTGATGATGTAATTGATTCAATGATGATCTAATCTAAACCCTAATGGTAACCTAGGTCATTAAGGGACTAAGTGATTAATGAGTTGACCCATGATGGTGATCATGAGGTAAATTACCAAAATACCCTTGAGGGGTTTAATGGAGTAAAACCTTGTTCTAATCAAACCCTAATCACATGATAGTGATGTTTTGGCTTATGTTAGTCAATGAGGACTTAACCCAACCGGATCTAGAGTGGTGTTATCACCATCTACTAGTAAGAGGAGAGAGAAAGTATCCTAAGAGAGAGAAAGTACCCTTTTATGGTGGAAACTTAAGTAAGATACTTTCAATACACATGAATGTACATGAGTAGGGAATGATCCACCCATGTGAGATCATGGAAACCCTAATTATGATGTCTAGTGAATCTTAATCTTACTTAAGAGCTTTAATGATGATGTTTCTCATACATGATGATGTAATGAGTACAATTCACCATGGAGTGAATAGTAAACCCTAATTCTAGGGTGGTAACATGAAAGATGAATAGTAAACCCTGATTGATGAATTGTTTACTATTACCAGTTGAATTAACCTTGCAGGTTGTTATGAGATGATGATCATATCCATGTATGGATTATAATACTATATTCATTGAAAGCATGTCTTAAGCTTTATGAATAAGTGAAATATCTTGATGCACTTCTAGTGACATCTATTGAGATTTATGGGCTGTAAGAGCCATAAATACCATCAAGGTCATGCTTAACAGATGACTTGTGATGAAATGATTGAGAACTGATGATTGAAAAGAGTTAGGCTTGCTACATTTTAGTATTCTCATTTATAGCTGTTATGCTAATGTTATTGTTTGAAGAACAATGTATGATGTTAAAAGAATACTGAATGTACCTAACTAATCAAGTGTAATGTAGAGCCCTGATCATTGATCCATCATTGTCAGAGTCTAAATGATGGTGAAACAGGTTTTCCCAAGGGAACTCCTGGATCACATACTTTTGAATATGTGGGGTATATGGATGTGTAGAACCTTACATCCTAGTGTAGGAATTGATGTAGATTTTTATAGTCCGTCAAACCTTCACTACAAACCCAAAAGGTGAGATGTATCACTATTCTCCCAAAGTAAACACAAACACCGCATCGGTGAAAGATAATCAAGAAATCTTCCGATGACGAAGAGAGTACAGAACGCCACTGTAACTCTAAAAACATAGCGAAGGTCCAGTTTACCCTGGTGAGCTATAAATAGCAGACGTCCTGCCAGATGTCCTGCAAACAATCCTCTAACTGACTGAGGAAGATGAGGTCATAAGAATCCGACTCTTTTAATGACCTATGTATGATACTGATGTGACTTCTTAGCGATCAGTTGGAGTATGAGTGGTATGCCTCATCTCCACAGGGCATAATAATGTTTGAAAAACATAATCAACAACGTAGTATTACTTGATTGATGTTACACTGGATAAAGTATATGTTCTTCATGTTTCATAAATGTTGAACTCTTGCTTATTATCAAAACTGCTAATGAATGCTTTGAAAGCTTTTACTGCTTAAGTTATTCTTTGTTGCTTATAAAGCTTCTAGTGGAGAGTTATAACTCTCACTGGGGCAATTATGTATAATTGTCTCACCCTGTAGACTTCAACTTTTTAGGTGGTCGTCGAAAATGGAGGAACCGGTCTAAAGGTGACCAATCCCAGTAGTAGCAGCACCAGGAGCAGCAGTAAATCTCAGGTGGAGATTCAGCCTGCTATGTGGTGTAGTTAGAGTCAGTCCTATGTGTCCTCTGTACTCTCAGGTCTTGGAGTGTTTTGGTTATGAGTTCTTGAGATTTTGTATCATGTTGTATATAATTACTCAAGAAGTAATTTGACAGAGATGTATACAGTTTAAATCCTTTTTCTATGGAAAAGGTTTGTGGTTTCAAGCTCTTATCTCGAAAAGTTTTAATTTCCCGTGATTTATGTCTTCCGCTGATTATCGATTGCTTCCGCTCATGTTTAAATCGTAATTATTTCGTGGTTTGGAGATCGGAGCCCACAGTAAAGAAGTTACAAGGACCTTGGTGACGTTGGCTTCCTTGCTTTATAGCTCATAGTAGACGCAATGGCAGGCGTCTCAGCTTCTTGTCCTCTGGGCGGTAGAAAACACCCCCGGAGCGTGGCACTCGTCATTGCTGCAACATAGCAGCTGGACGTCACGGTTTTTGAGGTCTATTATGCAGAGAAACCACACGTTCCGGTACTTGTACGGGGCCAACACCAGGTTTGGCCTATGCTCTTCCATGTGCTGCAGCATGTCAGCCACCGCACGGGAGTCTGGATCTCCCTTCATCAGCCTTCTTGCCAAGGTCGTGGTGGCTGTGTATAGTGCCCTCCGACCTGTCCTGCTGTCGATATTTTCTATTATCACATTCTCCAGGACTCTGAACAGTCTTTTACCGACCACAACCGACGTGCGGAACATGCTTCGAAGAACTCCCCGTCGCACGAAGAGGTAGCCGTCGGTCCAGACGACGTCATCTTCATCTGCCTGCGATCATAAGACCTTATTCAGAAGCTTTTGGTCTCTGATCGTCAGGTATCTGATGGCTCTTCTGTCGAAGTCGACCATCTCGAAGGAGGGTATCTCAGATGGCTCACGGAATCTATCCGCCATCAAATGCCTTCCTCGGGGTAGATGTCTCTTATTGACTGTGTAGACATCCCCCTTCTCTCCCTCAGACTCATCAGAAGAGTCTCCCCCGATGCTGATATCTACGCTATCATCTTCGGCTTCATCTAGGGGGACGGAGATGTTTGCTTCTCCCAAGCCTAGGGATCTCTCCTATCCTACTGGAGCTCCTTCGGCTGACCTTTGTTGTGTCCCCTCCTCGGGCGTTGAGGATCGCCCGCTGGAGGAGGAGGAGGATGCTGTTCCCGAGGGGGAAGTTGACGAAGAAGGAGGAGAGCCACTGCTGGGGGGTGACGACAACCTTCTCGGCTGCCTTCGGCACTAATGGTTGTCACTTCTGTCCAGCCTCTCCTCGATCTTGTCGAGTCATTGGAGAACTTGCTGCATCGTTGCATTCAAGGCTTCTAGTCCGCCGGGAAGGCTTACTAGAGTCAGCAGCTCTCTTTCTTGGCTATCTAGCCTGTCATGGAAAGATGCAAGTTTGTGGGTTAGGGAAGTACATGTAGCTGAGTTGGTATCCGTTACCTCCCACAAATGATCGAGCTCGTGCCCGAGCATCTTTTCAAGCGACGGGGGAGCTTCAGTGGTTCTCCTTTCCATCCTCGCGACATCTTTCTTGCGCGATGGTCTACCCGGCGAGGTAGAATCTATCAGAATCGTTTGCGATCCAGCTATCGCCAGGCCAGGTGTCGACGCTTTTTCAGGTGCCACTGCCTTGCCTTCTCGTCTGGGTGGAGATGGCCGTGGTGAGGGCGGACTCTGCTCCACCTCTGCACTGTCGGTGATCTCCTCAACTGCTGCAGGTGGGGACTTCAGCGGCGGTGTCGATGTTCCTCCGAGCTCCATTCTCAGGATCTCGTCGAACACCCCGTTGCTGACGCTATGCTGAAGTTCCTCTTCTGCCTCTGTAGGCCTTGAAGCAAATACGGGGGCTGCAGCCATTTCTCCCACGACAGCTCCTGTAGTTTCTGTCTCGGTGACCTCAACGATCACCGGTTCTTTCTCAGCTATCACCGTCCTTGTTGTGGCGGTGGCTGATATAGTCGAAGTGACGACAACTCTATCAGCAGTTGTCATCGGTAGCTCTGGAACTGCCCTCTCTGGGGCCCTGGTGTCAGTGGCGTGAGCTGTGTTGTTCGCTACATCTTCAATTTCAGCGGCGGTGAAGACCAATTTCTCTACGTCGTAGGCGGCACAGCGAGGGAGTGTGAGGAGTATGTCCGTCCTTGAAAACTTGTAGAAGAAGTTCCTCCCCTCCTTCCTAATGATGTTGGTCCTCATCAGGTACTTGGTGTCGATCACCTCACCACCTTGCATCCTCGAAAGGATGCTCAAGTATGCTCCAACTCAATTTCTTTTCCATTTTCCACAATCAAAAGATATGACAAATACAATATGATGGGCGACAAATGGTAAATGGGATCAAAGATGACTAGGTACATGCAAATCACTTCCCTCCTCTTCTACTTTCACAAACCAACCATGAAGAGAGCACAAAGCACATGAACTTCGCATATAATGCATGGATTGCACAAGTCGTCAATATCTCATTCATAAGATTCCGGGTAGACCGTTTCATGATGATGTTAATCGCTGATGACTAGGAGTGTTGTTTCACTTTCATGCGTTCAACCTTATGCTTCAAGTTATGCCAAATGACCCACATGGCTACGGAAAAGGGATAAAGTGAGCTAGGTTTGAAGTTTCCTAGCTCAATGGGTATAAAAGTGGAAGAAAGGGATGCAGTAAGATTTTTGGAGTGTTTTTGCACACTCATCTTTTCTTTATTTGAATGCTCTTAAACAGGAGCATCTTTTTATTTTGTTTTGTTTTTCTTTTTCTTTTGTTTTTCTTTTTCTTTTGTTTTTCTTTTTTTTTCTTGCCCCTGGTGTAGATAGGGCATATGGTGGATAGAGTGAAGCGGGGAGATAAAGATGTGGCCACCCCAAACTTTTGGAGGTGGCCATGGCTAATATGTGCGCTTTGGCATCTTTTTATGAGGCGGAGAGGTATGAAGATGATGAAAGAGTGGTCAGGTCAAAGAGGGGTCACTTGGCATACTCTTCCACATAAGGTCTCCTGCATGAAAACTAGTCCAACACTTCATCATAGATATCCCATCACATGAATGAACCAAATGAAATCCATATATCAAACTAGTAACTCCACAAACATTAAACGTTCTATGCTTGCTTGGATCATAATTCAATCAAACCAACACATTCCCAAGGGAGGTGATGAGCATGTAAGAAGTCACTCGTTGATACCACATAGCACTTCATCATAGCATATCATCTTGTATTTGTCAAAGATAAGCAATTTCATTCAATATGGTAAAGATTGAGTCAAAACACGCTTTTTGGACAAGAAACATCAAATCTGGGCAAAATTGGCAAAAAAGGTGCCACATTGCACTAAATCACATTCAACCACAACTTTAGGTAAAAATCAAGTAAATCCTAGCTAAAACATGCAAAAATTAGCAAAAACTACATGATATGCAATGCATGGCTGAAAAAGCAAAAATTTTGAAAAATTACTCAAAAATGTAGAAATCAACTACATGTTATGCAAAGATGCAATGAAAAGAACAAAAATAGTAAAACTAAACTAGATGGCAGGGTGATATAAAAATGAACAAAACTAGAGAGATAGGATGATGCGTACCGCCCTACCCACCCCAAACTTTAGAATCATGTTGTCCTCAGCATGAAACTATAGCTTAGGGGAGATAGGTGAAGTATCATGGCTGCGGTGGCTGGTCTGGCATGTTCGGAGGATATGGAGGAGGAGCCGAGTCTGGAGCTGAGCTTGACGGAGGATGCTGGTAATAGTGACCCCAGTAGTCATCCTGGGGTGGAGGATACGCCTGTGGGTGTCCAGCTATACCGCCCCAAAAGTCTGCACCCCATTCAGGGTTTCGTGCTTCCTGGGCATGTTGGTATTGGTACAAGTGGTTGATCTGATAGTGCATCTGCTGTTGATCTTGCCACATGTACTGCTGGACAAGCTGCATGTCACCTTGAGTCTTCTGAATACTCTCAAGGTGCGCCTGGATGGTAGCCATGTCATAGGCGTTCCCTGAGGGCGGCTGCAGCTGGGATGTCCCCTCATCCCTCCTTCTAATTCTTCAGGGCTTCCGTTCTTCTTCTGCTTCATGCTCCTGCCGTTGTACATTAGATTCAGCAATTTCTTCATGTACGGCAATGGCTTCCCTTGCATACGTCTCTCGTGGGTGTTCTTGCTGCCATTTGAAAAGTTTTTCTTTCAGATTGAAATTAATTCCCAGTGCGGAAAGAAGAGGTATCGCGTGGTATGACAACTCGAGCTCGAAGTTCGACACACTAGTAGTAAGATAGATCATCTTCTTTTCCTTTATCTTTATAGTGTGCGAGTGCACCAAGTAGTTGAGGTCAACAAACTCTGCTTCAAGTGCGTCCTGTAACCTCGAGAGATCGTATCCCAGCGCTAGTGCAATCGAAGTCACAAACCCACCCATGACAAAGGGTTTTTGTGCTCTTGTATGGTATAGACTTCATATGATCAATCAATAGAACACCAAGGTCGAGGTGCTTCTTGAGGTACATCGATATCAAGACAAACATATCTTTTTGTGAAATGGAGCCTTGATTATCATACCTCCCTCTAATTGTGTTCGCCATGACCTTCTACACATAGCGCATCTTTGGATTGCTTATGGCGGCTGTTTTTGATCTTCCTACGTCGTACACACCGCTGCCTGTGATTGTCTCCCAGAAATAGGCATAATCCAGTTCTTTCACCTTCTCTAACAAGCCGTCATCCATCTTGACGGCCTCTTCAGGACTTGCAGCAAATATCCCGTTCAGCTCAGTGGAAGTGAGGGTGTGCACATTGCCCATTATGGCAAATTTGATTGCGTTACAACCCCTCACTTTAGTCCTTTCGAGAGAAGCGAAGAATTTTTGGGTTAAGGCGATGTAGGTTGGCAGCAGTGTGAAAAGGATGTCCCACAACCCTATTCTCTTTAAGCTCCTTTCCACTGCCTCCTTGATCCCTAGATCATCGATTACTTTCTAAGACCTGTACTTGGTGGCGACGACTCGCCTCATCATGCACTCAGGGTAGATAAGATCAACTTTCTTTTCCTGTGTCCTCTACCATAGGAAACCCCCGCCGGTGCTTTGCCTAGGGTCTTCTCTCTATCTGCCTCCAAGAATGTCATAACATCTTCTCCTTCCGGCTCCAGTTCCACCTCTTCCTCCTCGCTATCTTGTTCTTCCTCCATCGCATAGGATTGCGACCCCGAACTGGTATCAAATTGTACCAGTGGGCCGACTGCTCCTCGTCGTGCTGCAATTGCCGTGAGGGTTGCAACTGCACATCACGTCTCACTGCCGTGCTGGGTGTCGAGTGGCGGGGCGGGCTTTGGAGGCAGCCTGGATGAGGACGACGCAGCTTTAGATCTCTGGTTTCTTTTTGCGGTCGCCAACTCAATCTCATCAATGAGGTTGTCCATGTCGACCCCCATGGACTCCTCCTCTTCTTCATCTTCTCCCTCGTAGGTAGCGTCTGTGATGTGGTGGCTATCAGATGAGTGGGAGTGTGATCCGCTCACCGATTGCGATCGATGGAGGGAATGGTGGGCGGAAGCAGTAGGTGATGGGGTGTGGGACGGAACAGACACATCGGAGGAGGCGTTTTTAGAACGCCATTTCCCTCCGGTCAGGATGTTCATCCCCTTTGTGATAGCCTTCCCAATCTTCTTCATTGCGGAAATGGAGGTGAAAGTGGTGTAGGAGGGAGATTTTCGGATTTGGTGGAGAAGGTGGTGTGGGTGTGGTTTTATGGGTGGAATGGAAGGATAGTGATGTACGAATGGTGGTTATATGATTAGTGGTGGATTTGGGCGAGAATGGAAGGGTTTTTGTGGAGGCTTTGTGTAGGGGAGTTGCTGGGCGGAATGGAGATGTAAATGAAGATGGAGATGCGATTGGGAGAGATTGGACGGTGGGAATGGGAGAGGGAAGGCTGGGGATCGATTTGGGATGGATTGGGGATCAAAAGGAGGTGGATTGTGGTGGATTTGGTGGTGAAAGGGGGAGCACATAACCGTTTTCCACCGCCACAGTCATTTTCTGGAGGTGGAAGATGAAAGAATGAGGGGGAGGGTCGTTTTTGGACGCTTAAAAGTATATTTTTTTTCTTCTGAACTGGGTTTGGCCACGGTCGTGGCAGCGGGCCACGGTCGTGGCCAAGGTTGGGTAGCACGGCCGTGGTGGGTGCCACGGTCATGTTGTCGATGAAGAGAACCCTGGTCTGACCTCGCCACGGTCGTGGCCTTGTCCTCATGCCACGGTCGTGGTCGAATCGCCACGGTCGTGGCCGATCTTCAAAACAACCTGTAACTTTGGCCAATTTGCAGCAATAATTACCACGGCCGTGGCCGTAGACCACGGTCGTCCTTGGACACATCCACCACGGTCGTGGTCGACTCGCCACGGTCGTGGCCGATCTTCAAAACAACCTGTAACTTTGGCCAATTTGCAGCAATAATTCCCACGGCTGTGGCGAAGGGCCACAGCCGTGTTTGGCCAAGAACACCACGGTCGTGGTCTGTCTCCACGGCCGTGTTGGGGTTGTTTCTTCAGTTTTCAAACTTTAAAACTTGAGCTTTCGATTTTATTTGTTCTTTTTGTCACCACTATGACTGAATGACCACGATTAACTTCTAGATCCTCTCTCTCTAATGTCTATCACCTGCCATCATCAAAACTCAAACAAAAACTGTAAAGCACAAGTGTGTGTGTGTATTTGTGTAAAACAAAACTAAAGTATCAAAAGAAGGGTTCGAGAATCTCAAACCACGTGGGTTGCCTCCCACTAGCGCTAAATTTAACGCCTTCAGCCAGACTTATTGATCGTTGGACTTTTCACTTTTTCAGAATTTTCAAGAGATCCTTGTAGTAAATCCCTTTCTCATCCTCGTCCAAGCATTCTTCTTCCTCAGATTCTTCTTCTATAAGCATGACAATATCGAAATCTTGGTTGGCCTTGTCTGGGCCGACCTCAACAACAGATTTTAGTCTTTGCCCATTAATAGAGAATTCCTTAGCTCATTCTTTTGCACAAATGATCACTGCCCCAGATGGGTATACCTTCTTGACAAGGTAAGGACCTTCCCATATAGAACGAAGCTTTCCGGGGAAGAACTTCATCCTTGAATTGTATAGCCATACCCATTTTCCGGGCTCAAACTCTTTCTTCTTTATTATCTTTTCATGTAGAAACTTGGTTCTTTCCTTGTAGCTCTTTGACATTTCATATGCTTCATGCCACATTTCTTCTAGTTCATGCAATTGAAACTTTCTTTTCATTCCGACTTTCTCTTCATCGAAGTCCATCGTCTTCAAGACCCACAATGCCTTGTGCTGCATCTCAACCGGCAAATGGAAACTCTTACCATAGACAAGCTTGAACGGCGTAGTGCCAATCGGGGCTTTGTATGCAGTCCTATATGCCCATAAAGCTTCATTGAGGTGAAGTGACCAATCCTTGCGGTCCGGTCGCACCGTTTTCTCCAAAATGAGCTTTATCTCCCGATTTTCCAACTCAACTTGACCACTCATTTGAAGGTGGTAAGGAGTAGCTACACGATGGTTAACTCCATGTCTCTTTAGTAGCCCTTCTTGATCGTGACTTTATTCAACTGTTGGTAGTCTATACACAACCGCATCAAACCATCCTTCTTCTTAACGAACAACACTGGAGCACCCCACGGTGACGTACTCGGTCGGATAAAACCTTTCTCCAACAACTCTTGCAACTGCTTCTTCAACTCAGCCATCTCTGTAGGAGCCATCCTATATGCTGACTGCGCAACTGGCTGTGTTCCAGGGACCAGATTGATCTCGAAATCAATCTCTCGGGGTGGAGGAACACCAGGAAACTCCTCAGGAAACACGTGTGCGAACTCTCGAACCACTGACACCTCCTCAAGACTATGACCTTTCGCGTTGGTAACCACAACGGTATCCACCACGTGAGCTAGGAATGCCTCACACCCTTGTCGTAGCAACCTATCTGCAACCATAGCTGATACCAAACATGTCGGAAGAATCTTCCTATCTCCCTGGAAGATCCACTTCTCTCCAGCAACATCAAACACTGCCTGCTTGGAACCACAGTCCAAAACAACCTTATACTTCTCTAAGGTGTCCATCCCAAGGATAACATCGAAACCATGCATATCAAGTGGTATAAGATCCACTTGAATGCGATGTCCCGAAAAAGACAAGACACAAGATGGACACTCTTCTTGAAGCAAAGAGGAACCATCAAGAGGGGTTTCTAACAACAAGCTATCCTTCTTACAACTAACAGGTAAACGACAGCTTTCAAGCATAATATAGGCGATAAAAGAGTGTGTAGCACCCGGGTCAACCAGAACAGATATAAAGCAAGAAGAAGACATATCAGAATGAAATAATTCCATCTGACCTGTCACCACTCGCGGGTTGACTATCGCCTCCGGCCGACTCATGGCATAGAATCGAGCCGTTGCTTGCTGTCCACGACCTCTGCTTCCTTGAGCAGACGATCCCACCTGAGACGCTTGAACGCATCCTCGTCCTCTACTACCACTGGCATGTGGTCTCTCTGACCTCTAGAAACTCTGCCTCGGTTGTTGCGTCACTTCAACATCTCTATTTGGGCATTGTAACTTGAGATGCCCGGTCTGTCCACAAAGATAGCATGACCTGTCCTCAAATCGTGGCCTAGCTGATCCTGTCACCACCATAGAAGCTGAACTGTGAGCCTTAGACGGTGAAGGAACATAACCTCTTCCCTTACTCGGATACCACTGAGATGGTACACTAGCACTTCTCATCGTTTACGGTGCCAAAAACCTGGGCTTCTTCAAGCCACCAAACCTCTGTCCATGAAACTGAGCAGGTCTCTTAAGGGACATAGACTCTCTTTTCTCCCTTACCGTCCTTTCGATCCGCCGAACTGATTCCACGAACGCAGCAAACCACTCTCGGTTCTCCAACGCAGACACCGGGGTCTTCAACTCATCGCTCAAACCCTTCTCGAAACGTCTGATTCGTTCCTCATCTGTTGCCGCCATGTGAGGACAAAACCTTAACAGATCCATAAACTTGGCTTCATACTCAGTGATGTTCATCATTCCTTGTCTCAGGTTCTCGAACTGACTAACCTTCTCATCCAGATACGTCTTGGGAAAGTATCTGGTGACGAACTCACGTCAAAACACTTCCCAACAGATCACCTCACCAGGCCGCTTCTCTTCTTCGATGGTCCACCAGTGACCAACACTACCCTTCAGAAGGTAGACAACATACTTTACCTTGTCTGCTTCGGGGATGTCAAGGATCCGGAAAGCCTTCTCGAGACTTGTCAGCCACAGATCTGCATCCGCTGGATCAGCCGTTCCAGCATAATCCGAAGCTCCAACTCGGCGAAGCCGCTCAAAGGTCTTCCCAATACCCGATGCTTCTCCATGGGGAACCTGTGCTCGTGGAGGAGGCACTGGTAATCTCTCAACCATGAGATTCATCGTAGCCATTAACTGCCCCATAAGCTTTTGGTAGGCAGGATGTTCAAGAATGGCTGGGTTAGGTTGGGGATCCTCAGGCACCCGATCGTCATGTGCCTGTCCATCAACTGATGCAGCATTACTAGGCTCAGGAGCACGCTCTTCGTGATTTCCAGACATTTTGGCCTTTCTTCCGCTGAGGGAAGAAGATATTGTAAGAAATCCTGAAAACTCACAAGAACAGACTCCACCTAGTCCTAAATCCCTGTAGACTCAGCGAACCTAGAGCTATGATACCAAACTTGTGGCAACACATCCCATTATCACACAGATAATGAGGTGTTACGCGAAAACGTGCGGAAATCACCATAACCACAGATTATCAAAAACACGCGTTAATTAAAACCGATTGCGGAAAACATATCACTGTGGGACTATTACTTTCCAGTCCTCATCCGGCACATAAACATGTCATGTATATATACATACATGGGATCTGATACGTGTCCACAGCTCAGAAACAGCTATTTATCCATCACATGAGTTCACCACCTGTTCATATACATAAAGGCCCACATCCGGCCGACAGCAGGATATATAGACATCATCGATTCGATCATCGTGAAACAACGTCAGAACACTGCCAAGGACCTGAGAGTACAGGGATGACTCTAGACTCTATTACAAAACATCCAAAACAGCAGCATGTCCAACGCTTGCCTTCTACTACTCCTCAAGCTGCTCGTCCGCAACACCACGACTACCTCGACCACCTGAAAACCAGCGGAGTGAGACAATTGAACAATTGTCCCAACGGGAAACATAACTTCCCACCGCAACTACAAACCTCAACAAGATTAATTATAACAGCAGATAACTATTCACAAGTATAACGAGAGCAGTTTATATAAAGCAAGGCTATTCTTATCGACAAGCTTACACGCTGTACAAAAGCATATAACCAGATATTTCTTAGAATAACATGAATCGACAAGATAAGATATATCACTGGGTAACATGATTATCAGAATAAGACATATGACCACATAACCTGATGAATATAGAAGTACCTGCTGATATACCAGAATTAAATACACAAGCAAGGCCTCAACCAATGTTTCGTGTTATTCTTAAGCAGTAAATACTAATGGCTGTAATACGTATTATTATGCCCCGAGGATTTGAATCGTACCATTCAAATCCAACCTCTGGCTGCGAAGCCCAAGACTGGTGCCATACAAGGTCAATGGAAGAGCCGGACTCCACAACCTCTCACCTCGTGGTCAGTACACGAGTACAACACAAGCATGACCTTAGTCACATGCTGAAGTGGTTTGAGCCACAGGGTCAACTCCATAGGCTACCCTCACTCTAGCCTGCCTTGGTACAGGTCTCGGCGCTAGTATAATTGAGCCACATGCCTGTGCACCGTGCTCTGAGCCATGAACACATTCATGCTCTTCATGTCACATACCCTGAGCCATGGGCCTGTTCACCATGCTCTATATACGTATCTGAGTCTGTAACTGAAGTTACACTCTTACCTCCTTACTTTAGGTTAGGAGTAACCTCGCATATTTAACAATATGCGCTCCGAGTTAACCCGTAGGAGAACCCGTTTCACCATCACCAAGTCCTGACGATGATGGATCTATGGCCAGGGCAAACTACATGATATGATTTCACTGTGATTAATTAGTATCTTTTAGATGGATTGCAGGATTCATCCAAGCTATATAACATGCCAGATATAACAGAAAGTAAAGAACATTATAGTATTATTGCAACGTCATCAACCTGATCCATCACAAGGATCCAACATCACATGTTACCACTTGCCCTCTTGCCAACCATCCAGATCCATCTCGAGGATCATCGCATACTCTGGGATCTCAATCCCTCATCATGTTCTCTCACTGCCTTTCCAAGACTCACATCATCATTATGGGACAAACATACCTCATATATAATCTCATAGAACAATTATCAAGTAATGTTACTCATCATATATACCGCATAGCCCATTCATGGCTACACATTACCTGCATGGTTAGGATACATCGTAACCCTAGTTTCAACATAAGGAAGTATGCTCATTATCATGAACTATCATTCGAAATACTCTACTTATCATCATTACCTTTATCTTTAAGCAACCATTAATGTAACTACCATTTATCATTGCCATTAATCAATTAAGCACAAGACCTATATTATGCACAACATTACTACTATTGCCACCATTAGTAATATTATCACATCATCATCCATTTATTATCTTTATTGCTATGTCATTAAGCAGACTATTAATGTAACGGTCACTTAGCCACATTATTCCAAACATTAACATTATTATTACTTTCTCTCACTAGCAATGCATCACCTTCATCAAGGTCCGTTACCATAGGATCACAACACCCTCACTAGAACTTCTCATGCCCCTTACCCAAACACAGCAACACGGCTGACAAAAAGGGGGAGAGCAGCAACGCTGCGCGACACAGCGTTACTGGGGTAACACACGTCAAAGAGGGGTGTCGGGCATCCTATGGAAATCGGGCAACGCCCGTCATCACTACTCCGCCGGTCGACACTCAAGGGGCGTGAAGCCCACCAGGCCTATCGCCCATCCTAGGCTGACGCCCGATACAGGCGTTCACAACGGCCGACACAACTCAACCATCCCACCCGATATGCTAGGGCTATCGTCCAGCTCACACCTCACCTCAACCACCAGGAGAGAGAGGGAAGGAGAGAGAGAGAAACACTCCACATATTGTGCAACGACACCAGGCCTAACGACCGGCACTCTCCCAAACCAAAGGCTTGACGCTCGTCAGGCCTACACATATCATGCGTCACAGCCACTTCCTGACGCCCGACGCCACACAATGCAACGCCCGTCAGGGCTATCGGCCATCACACCTCTATGCATGTCGTGCATCCCAAGCAAACTCTCAAAGGGAGTCCTATCATCCACCTCAAGGAACCAAGGCCCATCATCCAAGAGAGGAACAAGAGCATCGTTCATCATCCGAGGGACCTATCGTCCGTCAGGCTCACTACCATATCGGCCAGCAAGACATGCCCATCCTATCGCCCGACGCATGGGCAGGGTAGGTATCGTCCAACACACCAAACAAAGAAGGGGTATCGCCCGACACAAGGGCAAGATATCGACCAACCTAAGGCTGATGCCCGACATGCCTACAGCCCACCACAAACATATCGGCCGACACAGGTACAAAGCAAAGCGCACTAGCATATGAACAAGAACGTAACGAGAGGAAGAGGAGTTAGGGATAGAAATTATGCAACCCACCTTGAAGCTCCAAGAAAGAAGTACTCCAGGTGAGTGTATCGGCCAACACAGCAGCAAGGAGGGGGAGAGACCAAAAGATCAAAGGAGACTAAGGCAAGGGAAAGAACCATATATATAGGAGGAAAGAGTGGGGAAAACAAGGTAGGTCCATGCCATGTGTCATCCATCCAAGGAACACTTGTCCTAGGGTTCCAGCCAACACTCTAGCATGGCGTGGGACACTTGTCCAAAAATGCACCAAGTGTCCACTGCACAAGACCAAGCATCACGGGCGACACATGCAACCGCTCCACCGGGCGGCACACCAGCCTACTGTGCAACACAAAGCAGGTCCTGGCCGACACAAGGCTCCAGCAAGCCCAAGAAAAGCCCATAGAACTCAAACAACAAGTCCAAGCCATCCTCTCAACCCTAGAGGAAGCAAAGAGAGGGAAACATATCACAGGATGGCAAACTTGCACGCAAAACCCCAGACTTGGGTTATTTTCAAGTAGCCCCTCGAACTCTCAACAAAGCACAATAAAAGACCTAATCACCACTTAAAGGTGATTAGCAAGCACCAAAGCATCAAGATTAAGCAAAACAAACAGGGTAAACCCTAAACGCAGGTCAGGGTCCTTACATTTCTAGCCTCTTTTTCCATATCAAGAATGATAAAATCAGCTGGGAAGAAGGCAGAAGTATCCTCATCAAGACAGACCAGCACATCATCCACACGCCCTCTAGGCGTCTTCACAGATCGGTCGGCCAATTGTAGAGTGCAGTGGGCTGGCCTCAACTCCCCCATTTAGAGCTCAGCAAACAGATCATACGGCATCAAGTTTACGCTAGACCCCAAGTCAAGAAGAGCCTGGTCTATGCGATGTGCCCCGATGTAGCATGAGATGATGGGAGCCCCGAGGTCTTTTCTTTTCCGGGGGATGGTGTGTTGGAGAATGGAGCTCACTTGCTTAGTGAGCTTGACCTTCTTAGGCATCCTCCATGTTGTCTTTCTTTTGAAGGTGCACAATTCTTTAAGGAATTTTGCATAGGACGGAATTTGCTTGACTGCATCTATAAGAGGTACATTGATTTTCACTTGCTTGAAGATCTCCAAAATATCATCCGCATGCTTCTTCTTTTTCTTTGCAACAGAAGGCTCCTCGAGTGCATCGGGATATGGAGGGAGTTGGGAACCCAATCGGTCCAAATCAATAGTATCATCCACTGGTATCACTGGAATCATGGTATCACGACTCGGTATCACAGTATCACTACTCGGCGTCCCGGTATCAACACTGCCTCTTATCATAGTATCATCAATCTGCATCTCAGTATCAACCTACTCTGCCTTAGTGTCATCTCTGCCAACAACTGTACCATGGGGCCTCTCCAAGGTCCTGCCACTCCTCAACGTAGTCACAGCCTTCACATGCTCATGGGTGGTAGAAGAGGGAGCTTGTGGAGGTGGTTGTGGTTGTTGGGGTGGTGGAGGCCTTTGGTGAGGGGAGTTGGGATTTTGAAGGATGAATTGGGGTTGCGGTTATTGTTGTGGTGGGGGGTGATATTGTGGAGGTGGTTGTTGGTAAGTGTGAGGTGGAGGTGGAGCATATTGATAATTGAGCGGTGCTTGAGGAGGTGGAGGAGCATAGGGGTTTGGTGGGGCTTGGTAAGATGGTGGAACATAAGCACTCGAAGTGTTCCCTAGAAAAACCCCATCATTGTTTGGATTTGGCAGTGGTTGAGACGGAAATCTACCTTCTTCCCTTCTAGCCAAAGAGAGAGAAATTTGGTCCAACCTCTGCTCAAGACGGTTTATAGACTGCCCATGTGCATTGACATCCTTTTTTACTTCATCTAGGCTCCTTAGCCTTCTTAGTACCTCGTCCTCAAACTTGGAGCTGTAGCGTGGCTTCTGCTGCCCCTGTCCTTGCCCATCCTCATTCTGTTGTTTCCAAGAGAAATTTGGGTAGTTCCTCCACTTGGGGGTGTATGATTGGGACATTGGGCCCTGGTGTTTACATCCACTAAAGGAATGTAAAGCGTTAACTTCCTCGTTTACAGTATCCACAGCCATTGCGGGTTGGCTAGAAGAGCCACCCACTTGATTCTTCATCATTCACATCATATCGGCCATCATTTTCATCATATCAGGGTCGGTGGCATTGTGTGCGGGAGCCACGGAGGAAGGGGGAGGGGTGTAGTTCCGGCCACAATGCCCCCTTTAGTGGAAGATCAGTGGCGTGAATTCTTGGCGAGATGCTCAAACAGCGGCCATGATTCCTCGGGCGGCTTAGCCATGAACGTGCCCCCGCAAGAGGAATCTACATTGTTTTGGCTCTGCTCCTCAAGCCCAGTGTAGAAGGCCTGAACTAGCTGCCAAAGCGGAACCTCATGATGAGGACAGTCACAAAGCAGCTTCTGGAACCTGTCCCACGCCTCGTGGAAGGGCTCGTTGTCTTTCTGGGCAAACAATGTGATGCATCTTCTCATGTAGGATAACTTGGCGATGGGGAAGAACTTCTTGAGAAACTCATTCTTCACCTCATTCCAAGTGACCAACTCTGGCCTCGAGACGTACCACTCCTTGGCCTTCTCTTTGAGGGAGAAAGGAAAGAGCATCCTCCTGATTGATTCGTCGGTGGAGGCAGGCGTGTGGAAGGTAGAGCACATTTCAAGGAACGCGTCTATGTGGTGGTAGGGGTTCTCGTTCTCCATACCGAAGTATGTAGGGAGAAGCCCCAAGAGTACCGGCAGGATGGAGAACTGTTGACCTGGCATCTGGTCAACTAGAGTGGCGATGGGGGAGTTGTAGTTCCCCGGCGTGAAGTACTCGTGAAGCGGGTGATGTGGCGGTGGAACCTCCGGTGGTGGGTCGTTCTGTGCCATCTCATCCTCTCGGTGTAGGTTGCGGCGAGCTTGATGCCTTCTTCTTCCAATCTCGGGGTCATAAACCACCAAGTCAGTGCAAGTCGAACGCGTACTACGCATGCACAGCTGTCACCTGCGCAAGTCACAAACAAACAACAAGGAGCCAAGTTAGAGAACCAATATGCAAGAGTAACATAAAGAATAAATAATAGCAACGGTGAGGGCAAAAGGAAAGGCTAAGCTACACTATCTAACTAGGCCGAGTGCCTCTAGCCCCGGCAACGATGCCAGAAAGCTTGGTGCGCTCCCGCTAGAGGCTTGCAACAAGTGCAACCCACGAGGTCGGGAGGCACGGGAGAGATGGGATCTTTGCTTTCGATATTTGTATGGTCCTACACTAACTACCTACATCTACTAAGACACTACACCCGCAAGCGCACAGGGTCGTGCCGTAGTATAGGTGAGGCGGCAAGTACGGGGTTGATCCACGGAGATAGAGGGGGCGCTAGAGTTAGATGGCGTGAGCTACGTTCCTAGTACGGAGAGTAAGGTTTTTAGGGTTTTAAGGTTGATTGGTTGATTACACTAATGAGCAAGTGTGGGATGCGAAAAGAAAAATAAATTATGGAAGAGCAAGCACATTAGTAAACTAAGTTATCAAACTAACTAAGAAGGAACAAGAAGGGCTACACTACTCTAGCAAGGCAAGAAGCAAATAAGAACTAGACTAACCAGTAGCAAGAGAAAGAGCCTAAGTTAACACTAAAGAGTAAAACTAGGCAATTGACTAAGTTAGGCTAAAGCAATTGAACTAAGCTAGCATTAACAAGCAAACTAAGCGATTAGGGTTTTAAGCAAGGTGATTAAGGTGGGTGGGCTGTTTGGGGAACTTCACTTTGATTTTAGTTGGGGGAGTTCATTAAACATGCATGGTGCTCAATTCATATCTAGATTACCAAATCAAACAACAAGGGCAATGCCATTAGAACATACCCTATACTACTAGTAGAAGACTAGGGTTAGGTGTAGTTCTAGTGAGATTGGCCAAATCTAGATTTCTAGGGTAAGTGATAGTGGACAATTGAGGGTTGAGGGTAGAGATGGGAGTGGAGATGAAGGGGTTTAACCTCATGCCACTAGCCACTCTAGCCTTTAGAAGGCCCTAGGAAATTGCATCACTCTTACTTACACTAGCCACTTAAATCTCACACTCATTTGTAGGGGGAGGGATGTGTATGTAGGAATAAAGGGGGCTAGCTAGGGATCCACTAATTGGACCTAGGAGCCATTCCTAAGATTGCCACATACACCCCAATCCCCCCTAGGAATGAAGTGTCATCAAAAACCTCAAAACAAGCAATTCATACAAGAAGCACAAACCACATGCAATAAGATAGGAAAAGAGATGGAAGCAAGAAGTAATCATCATAAATATGAATCAAGTTCATTACAAGAATTTATCCCCCAACATGGCATCAAAGTAACATTTTAATCCCAAACATCCCACTACAAGGGGGCTTAGCTAGACATAATCATGAAAATAGGAAAAGAAAGGGGTAGAAGAAGTAGGGACTCCATGAAGCTTGATGTAGAAGCCTCCTTCTTCACCTCCAAGCTTTCTGTAGACGTCCTCCTCCCTCCAAGGGTGCATGAAAATGGTGGAATGGATGGATAGAAACCTAGAGAGTCTAGGTTTCTATGGTGGAAATGAGTGAAAAGTGGGTGGAAATGGGGTTGAATGCAAGGAAGAAGGTGGATGGGGGTAGTGGATGTAAGGGAGTAGCTAGATTGCAGCTAGGGGGTGCTCTCTCTCGATCCCTAGAAGCAACTAGTGCTTATATAGGAGCTAGGGCTAAGTGGGGGCAAAATAGGAAAAGCAGTGGAAAGTTGTATAGGGTAGGTGATCACCACGGTCGTGGTGGGTGTACCATGGTCGTGTTGAGGGTAGTAGGGGACGACCGTGGAGTGGTGAACACGGTCGTGGGGTGAAGGAAGTGGTGAGATGGTGGTGGCCACGGCCGTGGCGGAGTGCCACGGTCGTGGTGGGTAGCATGCACCACGGCCGTGTTGGGTAACACGGACGTTTTGGAGGGGTTAGAGATGACCGTGGGGAGGGGCCACAACCGTCTTGATCAGCATCGGCCACGGTCGTGGCGACTTGGCCACGGCCGTGGTCAGTGAGGCCAATTCCCTATTGCAACCTGACTTCTTGCAAATTAATTCCCACGACCGTGGCAGGGTGCCACAGCCGTGTTGTCTTCAGTGGCCACGGTCGTGGCTGGGAGGCCACAGTCGTGGGCGATCTATGGATTTCCCTATTGCAACCTGTTGGTTTGGCACAAAAAAGCCATGACTGTGGCATTGTGGCCACGGCCGTGGTGAGGTTCGACTTCTTGATTTCTCTTCTAACTTTGTCATTTTCGGATGTATTTGCTCGAGTATGATTCTTGGCCACTGGAGGTAGGTTGAGGGAGACTTTAGGGCCTTCTTTGGGTCCCTCCTTCTCTCTCTTCCATCTAAGCATGGTCCAAGTACCTGAAAAACAGTGCAAAGACCATCCATAAGCATATTTGCAATGATAATCATATTGGGGAGAATAACATGTAATTCTAGTGCATTTGAATGTGATAAAAGTACAAACTGACACAAGATACAACCCTAGAATAGGGTTGGATCAGTGGCTCTTTTGGGTACCTGAGCCCTACTGTGATTAAGTTGACTATTCCGCCCATGCAGTACTCTTTTGTGGCTTCTTTCATCGGGTGCAGTCTGTTCAGCAAGAACCGCCCGAGGTTGATCACTTGGCCCTCCATTATGTGCCACATGACGTGGAGTTCTTCTGTATAGATGTTACTGAACTCATTTTTGCTGAACAACAAGCATGCCACCAATTTGTGCACTATCCTCCAAAAGCAGGAGTGCACTACCACCACCTTTCTTCCCGGCTTGAATGAAGATTCGCCGGTTAGCTTGCTCCAGAGCTCCACGAGATTGAACCCATCTCCCTTGGTGATTCTCTCACTGTTGTTCATGAGATTCCTCTCCTCCTCGTTGGAAGAGAAGATCTTATTCAATAGCTTCTCGGAGATGGGGTGCTCCGAGTTGTAAAGTTGAGGCTGGATTCTGTTTGGCCCACCAAATTCTTCTCTCTCCGCCACAGAATTCTTCACCCGGTGGAGAGAAGACATAAACTCCATTGTCAGTTTGGTGTAAGAAGAAGACCGGCTGAAGCAGATCTTCTTCAGCCCTGCCGCAGCGAGGACGCCCTTCAGCCTCCCCATGATCCCTAGTTTAGCAAATGAGGCCTGATGGCAGAACCTGCTCAGGTAGACCTTGATCACTAGTTCAACATATCGGAGAGCATGCTGGTCGTCCTTTGGCTCGAAACTTCCTGATAAGAATTTTGGCAGTTCGACTGCTGCTAGAGGTGTTGATGTTGGAGTTGGAGCCGCCACTTCTCCAACCCTAGCCCTCTTCTCTGCTGTCGACGCCCCGACTGGTCTTGGGTTCGGGCACTTAGGCCTGGCAGTCTACCCTTCTGCAGCAGTCTCTGGGTTGATTCTCCTGCCTTGTGCATCAATAGGGACAACAATTGTCTTGATGCGGGCCATTTCTGTAAGACAATAAGAAAATACCTCGATTAAATGTGTTGATGCTTTGAAAAAGTAACGAATAAATGTGCGACCAGGTAATTTTCTGTACAAAGACTGTCCCGCACCCCGTATCGGGCGACACACAGGTTTCAGAGGTGAAGCCTTGTGTCCGATACTAGAGATGGGTATCGCCCATTACGTCAGAAGATCAAACGTGCGATATGAACTGGGCGATAAGGTGATGAATGCGCGTTAGGTCTGTCGCTTGATATGGGCGTTTCAGTAAAGATGCCCGATAAGGTCTTCTAGAAAGGAAAGCAGCGTGTCGCATGAAAACAAAAATAGGCGAGGTGGTGCAAAGATGGGCGACATGGCTATCGCCCGACATGGTGTGTCGGGCAATTGTGAATAAAAGGTACGTTCTGCGACATCCACATCAGGCGATACAAGGCTGCTCAGCGCAGGAACCGTAAGACCGATAAGCTACTTGCTTAAAGAAAGGAACATGTCGGGCGGCACGGTCTGCCGGGCAATAGGGTCTGTCGGGCTATACCTTGTTGTGATCTGAACTTCCGCACGATACGAGAGCAGGGCAGTCTTGTGCGACATGGGAGCAAAAGCACAAGGTCTTAGCACAATACGAGAGCATAAAATTAGTAAGGCAAGGAGCCCGACACGGTAAAAACTCGCCCCTTTATATAGCAAACTCAACCGGGGTGAAACAAGTAAATTCGGGGCGTGTGTCGGTCGTTAGGGCAACTCGTAAGTTGGGAAAGTCCATCCGTTGGCACGACCCTTGCGATCCCTGAAATTCCACTGCCCGATATGGGCGCATTCATAGCACCGGTTGGGTTGCTTTCCGATACGTAATGAAAACAAAGCGGTTTAAACTACGGCTGATGAGTAAAACATCATTGGCCTAAGACTAAGCTCCCGACCTTAGATGGTATTACCCATCACGGTTAATAAAGCTAAAGAGGTGACCCCTAAAACATAAGAGTCAGCTCATGTGGCGCATGTACTGACTCGGGCCATATTACAGTCCGAATTGTCCATAATACTTGAAATGTTCAACTTGCATGAAAGTAAATGCACCCTATACTAGGAATTTAAAATACAGCTCGGGATACCTCCCGAGAAGCACTGAGTTTCCCATCCTCAGCTAGACGTCTTTGGCTTCTTCTTCATCCTTTTCCTCCGCAGTTACTGTCTCGATCTCTTCGCTGGTTCCGTGTTGGACGGGATCTTCCCCGACGGGTTATTTACGATCTCGGTGAGCTGAGCTAGCTGTTGGTCAATTTGGCGTTGATGTGTCTGCATGTCTGCCAACTGTACCTGCAACAAGTTCAAAACACCAAAATTGGACAGCGCACTTTGCGCTAGTTGGTTATTGATGGTATCTTGTTTCTTAACAAAATCAAACAACTGGCCAATCACATTAGATTGGCTTGCTCCTTTGTCCTGTTCTCGATTTGGACCTTGGTACTTTCCCGGTGCTTGTAAATTGCCTTTTACTGGTTGGAATTGGCTGTTCTTGGTATATTGACCAGATCCTCCTCTCTTCTCAAAAGTTTGCGCTGGATTGGCCGAGGTGTGCAGCTGATGCGAATTTTTGGCTGCATCCTTGTTACCGTAATTAAAGCCAGGGTAATCTGGCCTCTTGAAGTTCATGTAGGAGACATTCTCTATCCTTTCGTCTTCTGAGTCAGAGTCGCTGTCCGCTTCTGGTCAGGTGTAGACACAGTTGTCCACCCCGTGACCTCCTTCTCCGCACGTAACATATTTCATCACTTTTTCAACTGGCTTCTTACCTTTACTGCCAGCTTCTCGCAATTGTTTAACATCAGTATCAATTCTTTGAATCTGTGAAGTGATTGACTCCAGTGCCTTAGACTCAAGGGCGGACCCTTCACCTACCTTCTTTGCTTGTCCTCTATCAGATCGACCAAACTTAGCACCGGCCATTAGCTCGGCCATGTTCTTGATAATCATCTCGGACTTCTTTGGCTTCTTCCCTAGGAAGTCACTGCCTGCTACCGCATTCAGTGACACCCTCTCATCGAGAGTCAGGCCATTGTAGAAGGTGGTGACGAGGAAGCCCTTCTTATAATTATGATGGGGGCAATCCCTCTGGTATTCCTGGAATCGCTCCCAGGCGTCATGGAGGCTTTCATTTGGCTTTTGCATAAAAGAGGTTATTTTCTGCCTGTTTCTGACAGTTCTTTTAGTGGGGTAGAATTTGTTCACGAATGCGTCAACCAGTGCTCCCCATCCGTTCAGAGATTGGTGAGGCAACCCAAGATACCATGACAGAGCTTTGTCTTCCAAGGAGAAAATGAAGCCCTTGCAGTATATGACCTCTTGGGGGACCCCCTCATTTTTATGGTATCGCATATATTTTGGAAAGCGTCCTGATGGTGGTACGGGTTGTCATTCTTAGAACTTCCCCTAAAGCTCTTATTCTGGATCATTGAGATAACTGACGGCTTGAGCTCAAAATTTACCGCGTTGAAACGTGGGACAATGACGGGGCATCGGGAGTTGTTGGCCTTCGTGGACGCTAAATCCCTCAGCGTTTTCTCTTCTTCTTTCGAGTCGTCATTTTTGCTGGCGTCATGCCGTCATTTCTGATTGTCGTGATTCCTTCTGTGTCTCCGGTGGCGATGACGTCTATCACGGCGATGTACTTCCTCGTTCTCTCCCGATTCCGGATCTTCCTGTTGAGCATTACCGTCGTACCAGTCGTCGCCTTTGGGTGGCGGCGAGTCAGGCCTACTCCATTGGTGTTCGCCTCCAGAATGCTGGGGTTCGACGCGAGGAGGCATATTGGTGTTGGTGTTTGGAGGAATAGATCACCGCACTTCAGAGTTCCTGAAATGGCATGAAAAATCAAGTTAGAAAATAGAATTATTAATTTTTATGCAAAGAATAACAATAAGAAAAAGAAAAAGAGTGCTGTCAAACTCATTTCTAAGCTTGAGGCACGAGAGTGTAGTTAGTGGATTCAGATTCATCTACAATACCGTTTTTGCCTTGTCCCCGGCAGCGGCGCCAGAAAATTGACCGGCCTAAATCACGCGTCTAAAAACGAAGGCGGATTTGAAGTTAGTCGGACTTTTACATTTATAACCCGAATCCTTCTAGACCCTCGCAACTTTGCTTACGGGGTCGAAGTAGATATACGGGGTCGAACACAGGGACAAGGGTGGTAGTGTTGAGAATCCAGAATTGACACGCTACTCTCCGGCAGGTGTAAAGAGATAATAAATTCCCAAAAGGGAAACAACAGATGTCACAAACAAAACAAAGAAAACTATCTCCAACTGGAGCTACAAGAAAGATTTAAAGTTTTAGTCATTTAGCAGTTTTTAGGGGTTTTCATGCAACAGGAACAGAAAGATAAAACTAGATCTAGAGCAAGTACGAATGATAAGACTTCAGTAAAACAAGCAGTAGCAGTAGCGTCCCGCACCCCTCCTCTCAGAGCGGGTACCTCTAACCAAGCATCAACACCCCTCTCGAGGTTGCTGGACTTAAGTTAGAGTGGAATGTTACTGAAACAACTCCGTTCTAGGCACTCTCATACTCCAGAATTGGACCAAACACTAGAGCCACAACACAACTCTCGAAGTTGTTGCGACGGGAAAACACGATTCGGTAGCTAAGTGAAACGCGATCCAAACATGCAAGCTAGAGTTCAGATATCAAACATAGTAGTCATCCAACATTTTTGCACCAAGCAAAGAGCAACAAGTAATTAAGATTTTCCATTCCCATAAACATTAAAGGTCTTAATACATTGCATAAGTAAGGAATTAAATAACAGAATTAAAGATAGATCTCGCCTTCTTGATGTACAAGGACGATAGGCTACTGTGGCTCTCCAGCCCGATACCGATCAGGGGCCTATCCCGATACAGCAGTGTCGGGCGACACACCCTCTCGGGCGGAACGCATGACGGGTAACTGTACCGCTCAAGGACCCTGGCCGATACGCTCATGTCGGGCGGCACGCCATGACGGGCAGAGCGTATCGGGTTCGATATCGTACCGGGCATGGAGCGACACATTCTATTGTCGGGCACTTGTGTCGCTCATCAACGTTGGCCAATATCGGCCCACAGTGTTGCCCGGGACGGTCCTAAGTGAACCATCCCCTCCCTCTCGGGATGAGGAAGAGCTCACCTAGAGTTGCCCGACACGAGCACTGGGGCGCGATACTCTTGCTCTCACAGTTTTCCTCCGAAGATCGCTCAAGGTTCCCAATTGTGCGAACTGTCTTTTCGGCTTCCTGTAGCTGCTATTTATAGGCAGAAGTTGGGGGAAGTTATGGTGCTCGAAGCGCCACGTGTCCTCCTTATTCGCGGGTCAGTGGGCGGCCGATACTAGTATCGTTTGGCACGGGGGTGTCAGCTGTCGGCCACGTGACAAGCGGTGCCTGCCGGTGGGTGGCTGTGTCGCGCGACAAGCTTGGGTTGTCGTGGCGAAATTGGCTCCATGTCGGGTAAAAGATGTGTCGTCCGTCAGTTTCTTCTTGCGCTGCATCCCCTTATCGTGCGTCATTGTGTCGCTCTACCCTGTCGGGCAGAGGTCGTATCGGGCGTCAGGAAGGCCGATGTAGACTTGAACTTATTTGTGGGCCGGGACGGCCTTATCGTACCAAAATGAGGAAAAACTCTGCAAAAGATGGAAATATTGGACTAACATCGTTGCTTGGCCAATTATTGCAAAAGTACTTATAAAAGAGAGGAAAATAGCAGAAAAGGGCAGTTTTGATAACAGAATAAAGGGCAAAAACATCACAAAATATTGGTGTTATCATTCCGTCTTTGTGTTATGTTTCCAAAATCGATCACGTTGTGTGGGTGGGCCGACATATCAGCCTCTGATTGGCCCAAGTAAGGTTTTATTACAAAAATCATATCTCCTTAATAGTAGCTCAGATGAATATGCATAAATATGAAAGTTGCTCAGAAAAATGAGGGGAATCCATTAAAAATATAATTGAAGCCTGTTTCTGAGTTCAATTCAAAAAGTGTGTAAAGATGATATCTTTAATGGTTTAATTAATGCAAAACCCAAATCTTTGGTGATTAATGTTTTGGGGGAAGGGTTAAATGGGTGTTTAAAGTTGATATTAACCTGTTAATTGTAAAAAGATACATTAAGATAAAAAATGATGAAATTTGCAGGTAATTAGTTTAATTGAGAGTTTCATGTGCTTAAAGGGGGCCTTGAAACCCTAATATTGGTAAATGCGACTCTTAATGGTTTTAATTATTTGAAATCATGAATAAATATAAGATTTGATGATTCTAAGCTAATTCGAGCATTGTTAACTTGTTTAATGATAAAGATGGATCTTGATCTATTTTGAAGATGAAAATTCCAGAATTAAGGTTTTAAGCCTAACCTTGTGATTAATACCCTTACAAACCCTAATAATGGTAAAAAGGAAGTGAACCCCTAATTATGGTCAAAACCCTAAAAAGGGCTAGTAACCCTAGGGCATGATTAGGCCTATTAGACTTGGATACCATGATCCATGATAGAGAATACTGGATGTATATTTTAGGGCCAAATTGTGTGCTTGCTTGCTTGATTCTGGATTACTTGCTTGTTTGGATTAATTCTGCATTCAAGACAACTTAACATGTATGTGGTTAAGTATAATTAATCACATTAGTTTTCCTGGAGGTTTTCTAGATGGTTAATCACATTGAATGCAACTTAACTGTTTGGATGTTCATACTTGCAAAATCATAAAGTCACTATGGTTATCACAAATATAAATACATGTGTATTCTCGCACCTACATGCCACCCTGATGGAAGATGCCATAAAGGTCAGGAACAGGAGGGTAGACCAATGGGCACCATGAGAGGTGACCCTAGACACCAAGCTCGGGAATGAGAAGGTGGTCTATGTTGCATGACTATGGGGTACCATGAGAGGTGACCCCCAGGAACCAAGCTCGAGATTGAGAAGGTGGCCTTAAGTCATTGGCAAAAGAGAAACCCTAGAGGGGTATTCTAGGGTTAGGGAAGAAGCGGTGGAGAATGACACATTAAAAATGTAAATTGGTTTGCTAATTACTCTGATTGTAATAATTAAATTGTTAGCCATATTTGTGAAATTTTGGTTGTTCCCACATACCAGCATATTCCTATATGCTGACCGACGTTTTGTTTGTCGGCATTTTAGGTACAACATTTGAAAGAACAAACAGTAAAGTGACACATTGTGGAAATAAGAAATAAAGTGCAAGGAGGATTAGATAGAATGAATCCATACTGTGGATAGAGTAGTTTACCAAAGTTTTAAAAAGGTAAGCAAAGTTTTATTTTATACCAGATTTCAGATTAGTTGGTAAAATTTGATAATTGTTATTGATTATTTGTCGAACATTTGATCCTGTTAATTAGGATAATGGCTATGATCTCTTGGTCTCCCTTAATTGGGGGTTATCAGGAGGTGGGGTCATTACAATTGGTATAAGAGCCAGGTTCCTCATTTAATCTGTAATAATTATTAAATTTTACAAACTCTGTAGAACCCAAGGGAGTTATTAGAGGAATTTCCAAAAGACAGAGGTGTATAGAAAAGGATCACGCCCGAGGGCTGGCAAGATTTTCCTCTGCACTGCTAGTCGGAATATGAGGACTCCCGGATCCGTGTGACTGCCTGACCAAAGTCTCAGGATTTGACTCGAAATAAGATACCTTTAGGACTCTCTCATCTTGTTCATCCCTTCTCAACTCAAATGCTGTTAAGGATTATGGTTTTCTCTCTTTTCTTCACCCTCTTGAGGTATGTGTAAGGTTGATAAGGTTTAAGGAATCCTCAACTAAATTAATAAAAGGCATGTAACTAAGATGTCATGGACATAAGCTTAATAAATTAAGCGTAAAAGAATTGATACATGCTTAGGTCGTATGACATAAGTTGTCATGCCCTCAGGAGAAACCTAAGGCTAGACCTTCTTATCAGGAGGATAAGTAAAGAGAGAGTTAGTCTTGGAGGTAGAGATCTCCATTTCAAGTAGAGACCTGACACATCCTCTGGATGATGTTAACCCTAACCCTAAGTGTTGGTTAGAGAGAGATGACATGATGAGTTAGATGTCATGTTAGACCAGGCGTGAGGGTGGACATGCTTTTGGATGCCCATATGAGCCATGAGAGGTTGGATGACCTAGTACCTTTGGTGACCCAACCTTGGGAAGGGTCGTACATGTTAGAGTGAAGGATAGATCCTTTAATGTTGAGGTTAGAGAAGAACCTATAGAAGCCCTACAGGCTTATGCAAGTAGGGCATAACATGCATCCATAATACGACAGTAGTGTGAGCAATATGTCGAAACCCTGGCCAAGGGAGTATGTTGGATAGCTGATGAGATAAGCATAAGAAGCTGTGGATAACCTTGAGCAAACATAAGTTGAACCTAGGCTTCACCCATGTAGAGGTATGCTTGTGAGCTTGATCCATCTTCATGGAGAGAGGACCTTTAGTATAAGGCTAGTTGTGGAGTTAGCTCTAGAGAGAGAGAGAAGGACCCAAGCAAGAAGGTTGGAAGCCTAGACACCGAGATATGAGGAAAAGTTGGGAGTTGAGGATGATGCGACCTACGTGGATAATAGTGGTTGCCTCATGATGATGATATCTTATTTTCCATCAAACCCTAGAGAGAGGATGAGACTACTGGTACCTTCGTACCTAAGGTATAGATGAGAAGAAGAGTTACTTTAACCATGAAGAGGTTTGGTAATAGGTTATGAGGCCTTGTACCTTGTTGATTGTCCTTGAGGAGGACTCAACTCTGAAGTGTTGCTCGAATAAAAGGATCATGGGAAGCGTATGACATACCTTAGACATGCTTGGTTCGTGGTTAAAGGTTGAGCATGCCGTTGGAGAGATGTGGCATAAAGAAATGAACCTAGGGTTATTAGGCCTAAGAGGGGAAGTGGTGTACCTGATGATCATGATGAGATTTGAGTTTCTATAGATTCGAGCATGGTACTCCTCATGGTTAGAGGAGAGGGAACCCCTTGAGTTTAAGGTATGTTTGATGAACCCCTCACAACTAAGTTGATGACGTGGGAAGGTATGGTCATGATCCAATGTTGAGGAAAGAGAACACGTATGACCTAGCATGGTTTAATAGCTGCTGGGTTAAGAATGCTCATGTGTATATAAACCCTAAGGATGTTTGTGACCTTGTTGTCAAGAGTTGTAGTTTCCTACCATCTTGGGAGAGGGACCCTTTGGTAGGATGTATACCAGTTTTGTGGGTTTTGAGGAAACCTAAAGAGGTCTCATAGGATCTGGAGAAGTTAAGTGAAAAGTACATGGTATGAGAATGAACCTGTAGACCCATAGATAACCATCTCTAAAGTGCATATGTATGTGTTACCATGGAGGTAACTAGTGAGGGATCCTGAACAAGGTAGGCATGTCGCCATGACCCCTATGAAAGGATGAAAGTCAACCCATGAAAGCATAGAGAGAGATGATGACAGCTTGGGTAAGGTTCTAAGCTGGATATGTACTATAATAGAATCCTAAGTCTATCTTAGGGTCAGGTAGGGATAAGACCGATGGAAGTAGGAGTTGCCTAATTCCCTTGTTGCACATGACCATAGGGTCGGGAGGTAACATCTATCATTGTCTGAGGGCCATGGGTTAGGAGATTGATCACCTTCATGAACTCATGGGACCCAAAGGGCGGATGAGTAGGGCACTCTCTGGATGCATAAGGGAAGAGGGATGACCCCAAAAGTGCCAGCACCCTATAGACCTAGAGGATATGACCAAGGATTGTGGGGTGACCCAAGTAGGTTTGAAACTAGTTTCCATGGAAGTAACCTTGATATCGAGACATAAGTTGCATGTTTCAACTTATATTTGAAGGTGTACTGGCAAGGTGGGATGTACCATCTCTACTCTTGGAACATGAAGAACTTTGTAATTGGAATGCAACCAAATGCTTATTTCCTCTTGTTATGGGAGTGAGAGATAGGACAGTACGCGTGTCATACACCAAGGATAAAGATGATGCGAGTTGGAATGTTGCTATGAGGTATGAGGATAGAGATGATAACATACTCTGGTGGAGTGAACAATATGTGGATAGAAAGATAAGGTAGTCACCTTATGAGGATGTTTTTATCATGAACTATGAATTATACAAGGTTGAGTTCGAAAACTAAGAGGATGAGCTCAGAGTTTCTTGATGAAGATAGACTTAGAGTTGAGATGAGATAATAAGTGGAATGCATGGAGGTGTATGTCTTCAACGTTACCTAACACCTAAGGATGTGAAGTGGTTGAGAAGCAGCTGCCTAGTTTAGCTAGAGGCTAGAAGAGGCTGTTAGGTTAACCCTCAGTTGGAAAAAGAGATAAGTTTGGCTAACACTCAGATGTAATAATATCAGTTGATCAAGTCAATGGTTGTTTGGTTAGCCAGCCTAGTCCTTGATGCAATGAAAGGATGGTGGTAGAACCTCAGATGCACTTCTCTGGAAAGGAAGGTGATGAAACACTAACTAGAGTGGTTTAGGGTTTCTAAGGAATCAATCTTAAGGAATCATGATGTATAGGAGATCATGATTTTAAGTTCATCATACACCGTGGTACTACTTAGATAGTAAGTTGCAGTGGTACATTGGATGCTTAAGATGAAGTTGCACGTGGTTTGGAACCATGCAAGCCAGGAGGTGGAGGACGAACACCAGTAACCCAAAGAGTGGATGTAGAGGATAAAGAGTCCCCAAGAGGGAATGGGAGTGATCACTATGGATGTAGTGGTTAGTCACCCCTAGACCAAGGAAGGTCAAGATGCAATATGGGTTATGGTAGATCGCCTTACCTAACTGACATGAGAAAGAGAGAATGCTGTCAAGGGACATATCCGATTGAACTATATATGAGAAAGATGGTTCAACTACACCATGATGCGAGTTCAAAAGTTCTTGAGTCTAATATAAAGATTCACTTCCATAAGGTGGAAGTAGATACATAAATAACTTAATGCTGGTATAGTATATCACTCCTAACTAATGGTTAGTATGATACAGACTAGAGGGTCTGATGAGAGCATGTGTGCTCGTTGAGGGTGATACCTTGAGATAGTTTTTGTCCTCTGTAAGATGTGATGATAATCACCATAGCCAATATCCGGATGTAAAGAAGTTCTATAAGGGAGGTTGTGTCGGTCACCACTTCATTGAGATGATGATTGGTGAAGGGGGCCTCACGAAGGTCAGAAAAGAACCACAATGTGTGTAAATGAAGTCACTTTGATCGTGCAATGACTAAAAGAGAGCCCAGGGGTGACATGAGTCGTAAGCTGATGCAAAGCAGACTAACATGCAGTTCACTATGAGAGAGTATGTGATGTAAAAAATACGACCCCTCTAAGCTACAATTGAGAAAGCTGAGTCCCCGATATACGGGTCCATTTGAAATGGATTGGTGGATATGGTTGTGTTTAGCCTTACCCCTCAGGATAACATGATGTATAATGTGTTCCATGAGTCCGATCTAGAGCACCATGTGAGGTATCCAAGCCATGTGTGGAGCCCTGAACCTATTCAGCTTTTGGGAGGCTGAAATGTCCCGAGTCACCTATGAGGGTACGATATACCAAGGTAAGAAAGAACTCAGATGGAAGAATATGAGATGATGAAGGTTCTTGGAAAGCACCATGGAAAGGGTGAAGCCACATGAGAGCCCTGATGGATATAAGAAAGGCTTATCCTAATTTGTTTGTTTGCTTGATGGAATTTTGGGGGCAAAATCCCTATAAGAGGGGAAGGATGTTACAACCCCAACTTTTGGGTTCATTTAGTGAGAAATGTGATTTCTCATATTAAAGATATTTGAACAAATAAATATATAATTTGTTTTGAATAAATGGATTTCATTTAAAATATCCTTGATGGTTGTTTTGTGGGATTTATTGGCTATTGGGCCCAATAACAAGGAAGAGACAAAAGGAACTCCATTATTAATAAGAAATGGAGAAAAGAAAAATGTAGAAACCTCTAGAAAGAAAAATTATGTAATCCAAAGGTGGATTTCATGACTCTTGGGTTCCTTGAGTCCCAAGGAGTCCAAAGTTGCAAAGAGAATACACCAAGAAAAGAAAAGACCAATTAAGTATTTCTTTATTAAGAAAGAAATTGAAAACAATGATAAAATGTGGAAAATAAGTGAAAAGAAGTATAATTGAGTTATCCTTGATGGAATTTCGTATTCCAAGTATTCTTCATGTTAAAAGGAATACCGATGAGGAAAATAAAAGAGAAATAAAGAGAAATCCTCAAAAAGAGTATTTTAATAAGAAATAAACAAGATAATGAGAAATAATGAATATAGATGCATCTAGAAGGATAGTAAGTATCCTTATAAAGGAATTTTGAAATCTTGGAGTTTCTTGGGGTCCAAGGAGCCCCAATGGAGAAGAAAGAGAGAGAAAATACCAAAAATGCAAAATAAGAGGATAATGTGATATATTATTAATGATTTTTGTCGCATTGCTAAAAAGGTAGCATTTTCTACTTAAGGAAATATAATTTTCGTGGCTAATAGATTAAAAGACAAGAATAAAGAGAATAAGGGAAAAGGTTTTCGAATTTCTAAATACCCAAATAATATAGTTATATTAGAAGATAATGAAGAGAGAAGAGGTTGCTTCTTAACTAAGGAAAATACGTTTCCTTTTGGGAAAAGAACTTGGATGTCGTGGATGAGCACCTTAGGTCATGGATACCCTCCCCTATATAAGGGGTTGGCCTTCTAGTTTGAGTTATAAAGATATCTCACACGTATCTCTTCTACTTCTTCTTATTCTTCCACGTTCAAACCCTAGTCAAGAGTAGGGATCTATCCCTGGAGCACAGAGGGGCCGTGGAGGAGTTACGATGGGGCCATGCTGCTCCCATGACATCATGAGGATGCTCGGTGGACATCCCTTCCTCCTAGCTATGCGCCACTGCAGTAGCATGACCGCATAGGACAATCGTGAGTTGCAGATCGCCGCGTCCAATCCCAACCACCGCGGCCCCCTCTTTGAACCTCTGTAGGTATGACAGTGGGAGGCGGAAGCTTTGGGACCATTGCCGGCGCTCTAGAGTCCAAGGAGGGAGGAGGAGAGCTCCCCCGAGCCGCTACAGGCGACAACTTAGGGTTGTTTGCGAGGAAGAAGGAGCATGGGTGGCATTGGATGCATTTACCCCTCTGTGGGTTGAAGCGCCATTCACTTATGTGGGGGAAGTTCTGTCTTTGTGTTATGTTTCCAAAATCGATCATGTTGCATGGGTGGGCCGACGTGTCAGCCTCTGATTGGCCCAAGTAAGGTTTTATTACAAAAATCATATCTCCTTAATAGTAGCTCGGATGAATATGCATAAAATATGAAAGTTGTTCAAAAAATGAGGGGAATCCATTAAAAATATAATTGAAGCTTGATTTTGAGTGCAATTCAAAAAGTGTGTAAAGATGAAATCTTTAATGTTTAATTAATGCAAAACCCAAATCTTTGGTGATTAATGTCTTGGGGAAGGGTTAAATGGGTGTTTAAAGTTGATATTAACATGTTAATTGTAAAAAGATACATTAAGATAAAAAATGATGAACTTTGCACATAATTAGTTTAATTGAGAGTTTCATTTGCTTAAAGGGGGCCTTGAAACCCTAATATTGGTAAATGGGACTCTTAAATGTTTTAATTATTTGAAATCGTGACTAAAGCTAATATTTGATGATTCTAAGATAATTAAAACATTATTAACTTGTTTAATGATAAAGATGGATCTTGATATGTTTTGAAGATGAAAATGCCAGAATTAAGGTTTTAAGCCTAATCTTGTGATTAATACCCTCAGAAACCCTAAATAATGGTAAAAAGGAAGTGAAACCCTAATTATGGTCAAAACCCTAAAAAGGGCTAGTAACCCTAGGGCACGATTAGGCCTATTAGACTTGGATACCATGATCCATGATAGAGAATATGGATGTATATTTCAGGGCCAAATTGTGTGATTGCTTGCTTGATTCTGAATTACTTGCTTGTTTGGATTAATTCTGCATTCAAGATAGCTTGACAGGTATGTGGTTAATTATGATTAATCACATTAGTTTTCTCGAAGGTTTTTCAGATGGTTAATCCCATTGAATGCAACTTAACTGTTTGGATGTTCATACTTGCAAAATCACAAAGTCACTATGGTTATCACAAATATAAATACATGTGTATTCTCGCACCTACATGCCACCCTGATGGAAGATGTTATAAAGGTCAGGCTCAAGAGGGTAGACCAATGGGCACCATGAGAGGTGACCCCAGACACCAAGCTCGGGAATGAGAAGGTGGTCTATGTTGCATGACTATGGGGCACCATGAGAGGTGACCCCCAGGCACCAAGCTCGGGATTGAGAAGGTGGCCTTAAGTCATTGACAAAAGAGAAACCCTAGAGGGGTATTCCAGGGTTAGGGCAAAAGCGGTGGAGAATGGCACATTGAAAATATAAATTGGGTTGCTAATTACCCTGATTGTAATAATTAAATTGTTAGCCATATTTGTGAAATTTTGGTTGTTCCCACATACCAGCATATTCCTATATGCTGACCGACATTTTGTTTGTCGGCATTTTAGGTACAACATTTGAAAGAACAAACAGTAAAGTGACACATTGTGGAAATATGAAATAAAGTGCAAGGAGGATTAGATAGAATGAATCCAGACTGTGGATAGAGTAGTTTACGAAAGTTTTTAAAAGGTAAGCAAAGTTTTATTTTATACCAGTTTCAAGTTTAGTTGGTAAAATTTGATAATTGTTATTGATTATTTGTCGAACCTTTGATCCTATTAATTGGGATAATGGCTCTAATCTCTTGGTCTCCCTTAATTGGGGGTTACCAGGAGGCAGGATTGTTACATGTCTGCTGTAGGGCACGGACCGACTGTTTGGCCACTAAAACGATCGTCTGGTGAAACTGAGACGAGCGTCTAAAACAAGCAAGTTGGGCGTCTGGAATCTTAGACGATTGGCTCAGGGTGGCAACAAGTGCTTATTATCTTGGTCTGAGTAGGCAGTGGAGTAGGCCGAGCGACACAATGGTCGGCTCGTTGGGAACAAGAGTGGCGGTGGAGCAGCATTGAACTCTCATCCGAGGTGGCAGTCGGTCTTCTAAGTGAGCAGATGAGTGGTGGTGACAGTGCGTTGGGCGGCTGGTATGTGAGTGGAGTGGAAACTGGAAGGGTAGAGGGGGCGAGTCAGACGACGTCAGAGCTCGTCAGGTGGTTGTAGCTCTAGGTGAGCGGCAGCAGGTGAGACCAAGTGGTGGCGAAGGTGAGGAGGAGCGGTCGAGGCGAGTAGTGAGGTGTAGTGTCGAATGGCGTTAGAAGCAAGGCGACTGACGGAGCGAAGAGCCGATCATCCTGATTGTGAGGCGAGCTAATCTGAAGTTGGGGGAGAGTGAGATCTCATGAGGGTGGGGCAATGACTAGGGTTAGAGAGTGAGTTGCGAGGGTTTGACTCACCTTGGAAGGAGTTTTATAGCAAAGTGAATAACCGATCAGCTGGGGTCTGAGCCAATCAGCTCGTGCGCTGGCTAAGGTTGAGTAAAGAGGGGCTGCCTCGTTTAAAGGGAGAAGAGGGATGACCGCATTGTGAGAAATGTGACCAGGTCGAGACCCGAGCCAAGCAGCTGGAAGTTGAGCCGATCGGCTGATCTGTCGAGGAGCTCGAGCAGAGATGGTTGAACCGATCGACTAGTGAAAGGAATCGATCGACTCGCTTCCCAGAAAGGGAGGTAATAAAAACAACTAAAAATAGGGAAAAGAAAAGGGAAGGGAGGATAGTGTTGGGTTTCCTCCCAACTAGCACCTTGTTTTACGTCATGGCCCGATAAGGATCAAACTATTTGGATTCTAGGGGAGTTGTGGGGTCGATTAGGTTCAGGTCTTCCAAAGATGAACATTTGGTTGAATCTAAAGCTACAAGGTCTTTAGTGGTGATGTATCATTTATGTTGGTGCCCATTAACCTTGAATTCACCCAAAACATTATCCCAAAGAAGAAAGGCACCATGTGGATAGGCACACTTGACAATGTAGGGGCGGTACCATCTTGACTTGAGTTTTCCAGGAAAAAGTCGTAATCTTAAATTAAAAACTAGAACCTGATCCCCTTATCTAATGTCTTTGCACTTGATGTGACCATCATGCCACATTTTGGTTCGATCTTTGTAGATTCTTGCATTTTCGTAGGCACTCATTCTAAGTTCATCAAGCCCATTCATTTGGAGAAGACATTTCTCTCCAGCCATAGAAAGGTCAAAATTTAAACTTTTGCTGGCCCAATTGGCCTTGTGCTCTAATTCTATTGGTAAGTGACATGACTTACTATAGATCAGTCTGAAGGGGGTGGTACTAATGGATGTTTTGTAAACAATGCGATATGCCCACAGAGCGTCATTGATTTTTAACGCCCAATCTTTCCTAGTGCGCCCAACAGTTTTCTTTAAAATGGATTTGATTTGTCTGTTGGATACTTCCACTTGCCCACTGGTCTGAGGATGGTAAGGAGTGGCAACCTTATGGTAAACCCCATATCTTTTCAAAAGAGCCTCAAAACTTTTCTCCAAAAAAGGGGATCCCCTGTCAGAAATGATGGTGTGAGGGACTCCAAATCTAGGAAAAATGATGTCTTTAAAGTGTTTCTTAATAGGTTTAGAGTCACATGTTTTAGTGGGTATGGATTCAACCCACTTTGACACGTAATCAACATCGACTAAAATGTAAGCAAACCCATAAGAAGAAGGAAATGGGCCCATATAGTCGACCCCCCAGACGTCAAAAATCTCTAATTCTTGCTAAGAGGTGAGGGGCATTTGGTCACACTTGGAAATGTTACCCGTCCTTTAACATTGGTCACATGAGAGCACATAATCATATGAGTCTTTGAAGATGATGGGCTAAAAGAATCTGCATTACATGACCTTTCTAGTTGTTTTTTGGGAACTGATATGACCACCATAGGGGCCAGCGTGACATTGTTCCAGAATGGCAATGCTTTCTTCATGGGATACACAATGACAATATAAACCATCAGCACAAATTCTAAAAAGATAAGGTTCATCCCAATAATAATTTTCGACGTCATGCAAAAATTTAGCTTTAGAGTGTCCCGTATACTCATGGTGCAATACAACTACAGCCAAATAGTTCACAAAATCGGCAAACCAAGGGAATTGGGAGTCTACCTTGAGCAGTTGGTCATCGGGTAAAGATTCATTAATGGGTTTTTCATCAATGGGGCTATAGTTTAGTCTACTTAGGTGGTCAACCACGACATTTTTGGACCCCTTTTTGTCTAGAATTTCTAGATCAAACTCCTGCAATAACAAAATCCATCTTATGAGTCTAGGCTTGGCATCCTTCTTGGTCATGAGATAGCAAATGGCTGCATGATCAATGTAAACAATAACTTTTGAACCAACAAGGTATGAGAGAAATTTATCAAATGCATAAATAATGGCTAGCATTTCTTTTTCAGTGACTGTGTAATGTTGCTGAGCCTCATCTAAGGTCTTAGATGCATAATAAATGACATGGTGTTTCTATCAATTCCTTGTCCTAAAATGGCACCTACAACATAGTCACTAACATCACACACGATTTCAAAGGGAAGGCCCCAGTCTGGTGCACGAATGATTGGAGTGGTTGTGAGAGCATTTTTCAAACATAGAAAGCTCTCTAGCATGCCTTATCAAAATGGAAAGGCACCTCCTTTTGAAGAAGATTGGTGAGAGGTTTTTTGATTTTGTAAATGTCATGGATGAATCTCTGATAGAAGCCGACATGTCCTAAGAAGGCTCAAATGTCTTTGATTGAGGTTGGGGAGGAAGCTTGGTGATGACCTCAATCTTAGCTTTGTCCACTTCTGTAACATCCCTGACCTGTGTTATGCCTTAACCCTGGGAGTTTTTCTTAAGAAAGTTAATTATATCCTTAATTTTATCTTGTGAAAAGTAATTAAGGCCCAAGAGAAACCTATGTTTCAATTTTGGTCCCGTTTGAATAATATTGAAGCAATGTTTGCTTATTTTGGACTAAAGTGCAAATTACCCAAGTTGAGGGGTTAACTTGCAAATGTTACATGATTAAATGTTCCTCATGTGTTGAAGCATCATGAGAATGAATATTATGCATAGGTATGGCTTGGGAAAAGCCTGAGTACCAAGAAGAGCTGATAAAGTAATGTTTGTGCATTAAAACCCTAGTTTTGGTATAATATGCAATTTACCCAAAACCTAGGGTTCAATATGCAAATTACCACTTCAAAATAGTCCCTAATGTTTCTTGGAATCATTTAGAGCAAATAAAATGAGAGGGGCATCTCATTTGTATCACTTTGAAGGAGAGAGAATCTTGATATTAAAATAATCAAGATTTAAGCATAATTGAAACCCTAATTCAATTTAATGCAAAAATAAATAAAATAATTGAAGTTCCCTTCAAAAAAAATAGTAATGGTTGAAATCCATGTATGTGGGCGTCCTTGTGCCTTGCAAAGGCCACGAAATATCTCAAGCAAGTGGATAACTCACTCACATTAAATAAAGAAAAAGTAATATCCACTAATTTTTAGATATTATTATTATAAGGGTAAGGTGCTTAATTTCTTTTCCTTTAAATTCATGGATAATGAAGATGTTTTCAAAGGGAAATAGTATAGATTAGTGGGCAAGTATTTGATGGGGATATGTGGCATCAATTTGAGAAATTAAAGGAATTAATTACTACTTTCTCTCTCATTGAATTTCCTTATAAAAACACCACTTTCAACTCAATTCAAAGGATTTTTGGATCCTTGTTTCTCTCATTGCTTGCAAAACGACCAAGGAGGCTTGGGAGTAACAGGAGGACGACCTACCACCTGTAGGTAAGCTTCATGATCTCTTTTCACCTTGATTCCATGGTGGAAATCACAAATCAATGCTTGATTTCTTCTTATCTTCACTCCATCTTCAATTCTAACCATTCCTTTTCACTCAAATCTTGAGGACAAGCCTTGGGATAGTGAAAGGAGTTTCATCCACCATTGTTTACATGATATTGAAGCTTTGAATCTCAATTGGAGGTGGGTTATATAACTTGAACCCATTTATATTATTATTCAACCATTAATTTTGCAATTATGTTGGTTCCTTCTTCTTCTTGATTTATTGCTTGTTGAAATTGGTAATTCCATGAAATCAGAAGTACTAGGAACTACATGGACGAAGGTAAATTATGATGACATCATATTGGACACGTTTCCCAAAAAATGGTTATTCAATTAGTTTCAACAAGATGTTCATTCAGTTTCAACAAAACCGTTTGAAATCAAACAGTTTCATCAAATCGTTAGAAGCCAAATGGTTTCAAACCGTTTGGAAGGGTTGACCACAGTTGAACATTTGGAGTTTTGATGTTAGTGTTGATGGTTTATGACCCATTAAATTTAATTGATTGATTCCAAATGGTTCATCAGATGAAGGTTAATCAATTACCAAACTCTAATCGGGTTAAGTGCTGAAATTTCAATTGGTTGATTTAAAATTTTGGGTTGATTAACCCTAACGGTCTCAAGACCATTTGGAGATAACCCAAATGGTCTTAAGACCGTTTAGAGGTCAACTAAGACCATTTGGAGGTCTAGGGTTGAGTATGGTTGAGTAATTGAAGATCCAAAGATATCAAATTAAAATGCAATCAATAGCTCAATTGATGATTAATCCAATGATCTAAATCCTAATTAAATTTCATATATTTCAATGATGGATGGAGAAAATGGTCTCAAGACCATTTGGAGGTCATCCAAAGGACCTCAAGACCGTTTGAAGTCAGGTCATATCATAATTCATTGATTTCAATTGAATCGGTTCCACAATGTTAATCATTGAAGGTTCCTCAATTTTAAAATCCTAATTGAAGGTTTCTTGATTATAAATCCCAGTTAAATTGGGTTCAAAACCCTAATTGATGGTCCAATTGAAGGATGATTCATTATTTCAATTGATGAATGAATCAAGGATTCAATTGATAGTCGGTTCATTGATTGAAACCTTGAATTGTTTAAGTGTTGTAAGACCTTTTTGGTCCATTCGGTTTTGAGAGGGTTTGGACCAAATGGTCTTAAGAACGTTTGAGTCCAAATGGTCTCAAAACCGTTTGGGTCCAAACGGTCTCAAAACCGTTTGGGTCCAAATGGTCTCAAACCGTTTGGAGACCCAAGTCCATCCGATTTCAATGCATTTCTTGCTTAAACGGTTTCAAGGGCAATTTGCCCAAATAGTTTCAAACCATTTGAGTTCTGAGAGACCAAGACCGTTTAGGGTCTAAGTAATCAAAAACATTTGAGGTTCAACATGGTCAATCCAATTGGATACCTAATGTAATTGAAAATTCAATTGGTCAATCTATTTGAATACTTAATGTATATGAAGGTTGAATTGGTCAATTCAATTGGATACCTCATGTAACTAAAAGTTGAATTGACCAAACCATTTGAACATCTAATGTATTTATATGTTTGATACCCTTAGCGGGATTAATCATTGATGCATAATGATGCAACAATTCAATATATCATGCTAACCATAAATGCATGTGTTTGAATAAGAAGTAGGCTCAATCTAATCAAGAATTGAGTAGTGGACATCCTGGGTAGGATGAGAGAGAGAGAGAGATTCATACATGAATGATAATCATGTAAGCAGTCAAGACTAACACATTCAAAATAAATGTGATATACAATTAGGGTATGATCCTTGATAAAGAGATCATAAAACCCTAATTGAGTTGATTGATGAATTCAAACCCTAATCTAGGTTAACAGTGTAACCCTAATATAGGGTGATGCCATGTGAAACCCTAAACTAGGGTGATGATATGTAATGCTATATGAAACCCTATCCCTAAAATTGGGTGAAGGTAAGAGAAAAGCCTAGTGATGAAATAGTGGGTAATACCTTATGGAGATGAAATATCTCAAGTGGTTGATTACAGGAAACCTTATAGTATGTAATGCCTTAGTTTGAGATAAGTCTATATCATTGAAGATAGTTGTAAAAATTCTAATAGGTGACCTATGCACCACATGATAAAGGTGATAAGTTAGTGGTTAAAAGTATTAAGAGGGAAATACCTTAATACAAGGTAAGTTGATTAACTTAAGTAAGTTGGAAGTGATGAGAAAAGTGATACATCAAGACATGATAGATATCACATTTAGCATTTCATGGTTGATATACTTTGATGCACCTCAAATCCAATATACTTGGATAAGAAACACAAGAATTGTGTGTTATGTAAATTGTTACAATGAAGATGTAATGAATTCAATGCACTTTGATAAGTGTTGACTAACATACTAAGAGAAAGGGGTTAAGATAAGATAATGAGTATGATATAAACATACCATGGTAAGGTTGAGAGATGAACTCATACCTTGAATTGATAATCATTAATGATATATGATGGGAGTAATGATCATGAGTGAATACTTATGAGATTATTGAATTCTCCTAGAGGAATGGAACAATAAATTAGGGTTGGATAGATAATATAAACATGAAACCCTTATTAATGTGAAATGGGAAACCCTAACCCTAATTTTTGGGTAAAGGGATGAAAAGCCCTATTTGATGGTAAACCCTAACCATGGTAAGGGAATAATGGTGTTACCATTGTATTGCATGGTGTGATGTGAAATTGTCATGACTGTTATCATGTGTATTAACCATGCAAATATCATGAGATGATGAACATAGCCAGATTTGAGCTATGATATTTATATAATAAAAATGTTGATTGGCCTTGTGTGCCTTAATGTTATTGTTGCTTAGTAAAAGTAACAAAATGTGCATGGACTTTATGAGCCATATGAGTAAGTTGTTGCCTAGTGAAAGGTGACAAGACACTTAATGGGCCTTGTGAGCCATGTGAGATGCTTGTGTAACAAGTATCATGTATACCTCAGTCTGAGGACCTAGAGGTAATAGTTACCTAACAAGTGGTAACAATGATTAGTGATGAACTGAGGGTATGAATACCCAGATTGGATAGGTAAGATAATGATGTTGCTGTGAGATGTGAACTTTCAAGTGATGAGATAAGGGATTAAGATCCCAATGTATTATAAGTTCTGGTAAAGCAATTGATAAGAGCTTACATGTTTCTTTGTAGCATTTGTCACAATAATTCCTATTTTAGAACTTGACTGATGCTAAAATAATATGCTAATGTACTTAATTAATCAAGTGAAATCATATCATGTAGAGCCCTGACCATAGATCCATCAGTGTCAGTATTTACTGATGATGAAACGGGTTGCTCCGCGGCAAAACCCGGAATGCATATTTTTGAATATGTGGGGGTTGATGGGTAAACATATCCTTACGTCCTAATGGGGGAATTGATGGAAGGTAAACATTAAACCTCTCAATCCTTCATTATTTGTATCGGGATGGATGTATCATGAATCTCCTAAAGATTGGGATAGATGTATCATGAATCTCCCAATAATATTATTGCCGGATTGATGGAGGTAAACATGAAATCTCTCGATTGTGAAGAGAGTGCAGCCGCCGTTGTAGCTCTATAGCGAAGTTGCCAGTATACCATGGAAATATATGTAGAAGAGTCACAAGATGTCCTGCATGTGGTCTCGCACTGACCAAGATGTGGGAGGTCATGGAAGACGGCTATTCCATTGATCTTGTATGGTACCGATTTCGACTTCACAATGTTCGGTTGGAGTATGAACGGTATACCTCATCTCCTCAGGGCATAAGTGTGATTGTAAAATGTAATCAACCATATAGCATGTTTGCTTAAGGATTGAATACAGAAATTTACTGGCTGATGTTACATTTCTTTTATGCATCTCTAGTTGATAGATGTTATTTATATCTCTTTACATTCATTGCAAGTAGATGGATGAATTACGACTCTACCATGGGTAGATGCAATGTTCTACTTAGGAAAGGAGATTACTTCACTCTGTTCATACAATGATTTATCTACTGTTAAATATATATAAAATCCTTCTGCTCAATTTTATTCTAATAAACTGCAATAATAATGTTTTGGCGAAGAGTTATATCTCTTGTTGGGGCAATTTACAAATTGTCTCAACCTCGTGGGATCCAACATTTTTAGGTGGACGCGGACAAAGAAATAGAAATCCCTACAACAGAGTAAGGATAACAATAGTAGGGACAACAATGAGATCTCAGGTGGAGATACTGTCTGTCAAGTCATATAGATAGTAGTCCTATGTGTCGTCTCTGTACTCTCAGGTCCTCAGAGTTAGTAGTTGGTGCTTTTAATGAATCGATCTGAGATTTTGGCTTGATGCCTCGAGGTTCTTATGCTGTCTATATATAATGTTAATAGGGTAGTTGATGTTTGTAATCCTCGAGAAGAGATAGTACAAGTCATGTACTTATGAACTAGGATGTAAATGTTAAACATTGGTTCTTGATGAAAGAGTTTTCCTATGTTTGGATCTCTTTGTAAATGGCTTTAATTTTTAGTGATTTTCAGTAATCCACTGCTAATGTTTAATTCTTCTTAATCAGTAACGATTTGTTTATTGGTTGTTACAACTTCAATGCCATGGTTTCTGACCTTATGGCCTAGAACAATACCCTCCTTAACCATGAAGTGACACTTCTCTCAAATAAGGACTAAGTGTGACTCAATACATCTATCAAGGAAAAGGGAGAGGTTTTGAAGGCAAGAATCAAAACTATCTCCATAGACGAAGAAATCGTCCATGAACACTTCCATGACTGTTTCAGTTAATCCTGAAAAAAATGGCAGACATACATCTTTGAAAAGTGGCTGGTGCATTGCACAAGCCAAAGGACATTCGTCTAAAAGCATATGTACCAAAGGGACATATGAAGGTGGTTTTCTCTTGATCCTCAAGATGGATAGGAATCTGATAAAATCCTGAGTAGCCATCTAGATAACAGAAGTATTGTTGATGGGCTAAGCATTCAAGAACTTGATCTAGGAAGGGAAGAGGGAGGTGGTCTTTCCTAGTTGCTTTGTTGAGCTTCCTGTAGTCAATGCACATTCTCCACCCTATGACTGTGCGAGTGGGAATGATCTCATTCTTCTCATTTTAAATGAGAGTAGTCCCTCCCTTTTTGGAAACAACTTAAACTGGGATAACCCATGGGGAGTCAGATATGGGGTAGATGATTCCTACAGTCAAAAGTTTAATCACCTTTAGACAGACTACTTCCTTCATGTTGGGGTTGAGTTTTCATTGCGGATCTCGAGAAGGTTTGTGCTCTTCTATCATTGGGATTTTGTGGATGCAAATGGATTGATCTATTCCAACTAGATCTGCCATTTTATACCCCAAGGTAACTCCTTTCTTCCTAAGTTCACCCATATGTTTGGTTTCTTATTCGAGGGGAAGGACATAATTTATTATGACAGAGTACAGTTCTAGCTCATCAAGAAAGACACATTTCAAGCCTATGGGGAGAGTCTTCATTTTTGGGGCCTTTGGCGGTTCATGCTTTTCTTCTACGGTGGAGATCATCTTAAGGTCTTCAATTTTAGCATTGAGGATCTCCTCAAAGTTATCTAAATGAATCTTGAATTGATTTAATGGTTCATTGTCAAAATCACATTCGGCGGGGATAGTGAGGGCGGTGTGTAGGGGGTCATCAACTAAATCCCATTCCTGCCTTAGTTAGGATAATTTATCAATGCAATCAAGGAGGTAGACCTCTTCCTCAAGACTAGGTCCCCTCATGCTTTCAAATACCCTAAACTCTAGGGGTTGCTTCCCTAATCTTAACAAAATGGTACCGACCTCAACATCAATCAAGGCATGGGTAGTAGCTAAGAAGGGACGTCTGAAAATGAGAGGGTAGCATAAATTGTCCTTGATGTCCATGATCACGAAATCACAGGGGACATAGGCATCTTTTCCAACTTTAACCAGAATGTCTTCTATGATTCCCATGGGTTTGGTCGTGGATGAGTCCGCCAGTTGGATAGTCATGGCTGTGGGTAACATGTTATTGAATCCCAGTCTTTTGCAAAGGCTATAGGGCATGATGGATATACTAGCTCCTAAATCAGCTAGGCCCTTTCTACAAGCATTGTCACCCAAGTAGCATCCTATTCTAAAAGAACCTGGCTCCTTCTATTTTTCAGGCATATTACTTAGGATTATGTTTGAAGTGGTCATAGAAAGTTTAATAGTCTCATAGTCTCTAGTAACATGCTTCCTAGTCAAGCGAGATTTCATGTACTTGGACAAGGAAGGCATGTCTGCCAAAGCATCAAGGAAAGGAATGTCGACATGTGTTTTTTTCGTAACATCCCTAAATTTCATGAAGCGGGTGTCAAGTCTTGTTTGTTTGAGGCGAGCTTGGTAGGGATGTCGGGGTTTGTAAATTTTTTCTTCGTCTTCTTCCTAAGGGGTTTCAGGGACGGATGGTTTGGGTGTAGCTTTAGGTTCAACAACTACCATGTCCTCATCCTCGAATTCGAGAGGTGGGTTCGAAGGTTTTTCTGGAGGGGGGTGGAAGTGCACCTTTCTCGAACGAGTGGATACAACCTTGAGTTGTTCGGGATGTTTAAGGTTGTTTTCAGGATGCCCTGCAAAAGTTTCGGCAGGGGGTTTCTATTGGGCAAACAAACGAGCTATCTGGGCGTCAGTTGCCTTTTGATGAGCTTGTTGGGAAATGATATTTGCTCCAAGGCAGCTATCCTTTCGTCAGCTGAGGGGGTGGGGGTAGGAACATTTGATTGAGGAGGTGGCTGATTGAGGTTTTGAGGGGGAAGGTTTAGGTTTTGGAATTGTTGTACTTGATATGGTGGTCGGGTTGGGTGATTTCCTCGGTAGTTTCCTTGAGTTCCAAAGTTCCTTTGTTTGTTGTATGGGAATCCAGGTGGTGGTCGATTGTTGCCTTGAGGGTAGAAGGCCTTTGTTGGGATTGGAGTTGACTAGAGTTTTCGGCACCTATAGGGTTCCCATATTGGAAACCAGGGTGGTTTGTAGTCTGGTTGGGGTTGTAGTAACCTTTCCTGGTATGGTATGGATTGAATTGAGGTCTTATGGCAGTTTTCCCATTTTGGGTTGCATGGGAATGTTGTAGAGGTATTGACAGTGAAGGTTGGTGTGATATTATCCTTGGAAAATGCCACAAAGAGAGTCCACAACTTTTATTTGTTGGGGTGACCCCCTAAGGGTGCCTAGGGATGACTCTAACTGATCTTATTTTAAGGCAATTAATTTGAGGCTTTCTGCTATGCTTTGGATATCATGATAAACTTCTACCTTGGCTACCTTAAGGATTCCACCAATTCCCCTTCTAGCCCTTGTTTCAGAAGCCCGTTTGACTACCTCCCATGCACTAGTCAGACTTTAGTGCATGAAGTTTCCTCCAGATGAGGAATCAAGAAAGAATTTGGTATCATCATCGACACCACAATAGAAGATCTCTATGAGCTGGGCTTGAGAGATATCATGGTGAGGGCACTTCCTAAGTAAGTCTTTGAACCTTTTCCATGCTTCTCCTAAAGTTTCTCTTTAGGACATGGAAAAGTGAGTGATTTGACCCCTGAGTTCATAGGTGAGAGAAGGGGGGTAAAATTTCTCAAGAAACTTGCTTTGTAGAACTTCTCAAGTTGTGACATGTTCTTCACTCTCCATAGTGTTATACCAGCTACTAGCTTGGACGGAGAGGGAATATTTGAACAATCTAAGGCGGATGGCATCTTCAGAGATGCCTGGGAGTTTGTTCAGAGAGAAAAGGTCAATGAACCTTTGAAGGTGATCTTAGCAACTTTCCCCATTGTTGCCTGAGAAGGGATTGGCTTGCATCATGGTGATCCATTGGGTTCAGATCTCAAATTGAGTTGCAATGATGTCAGGGGGTACGACCGGATGTTGTGCATAGGTGGTTTTGGGAATAGAAAAATCCTTTAGTTGTTTTTTCCTTTTGGCTTCCCTCCTATCAACTTCTATAGTTTCTTGTTCAGCCCTGTAGGTTGCTCGTAAAGTAGCTTCTCTTTCCGCTTGTTCAGCTTGGATGAGCTCTCTTTGAGCTGTGAGAGCTTGGTCGATCCTACGAGAGTCTTATTCTTCATTCATTCTTGTTTGATTTTTACGGTTTAAACGATGAAAAGTCCTTTCTATCTCCGGATCAAACGATTGAAAATCAACGTTCGGGCGTCGCATGCACAACTAAAGCAGTTAATTGCGAGAAAAAAAGGACTACCAGAATGGAAACTCGGCAGAAGGAGGAGTAGCACATCTGAAATGTTACTCAGTAGGCATAAAAAATAAAAAAAAGTTTTTCAAAAGGTTTTTGGGGGATTCGAGAAAACAATCTGTTGTCCCCGACAACGACGCCAGATTGATGTGCGTCGCTTAACACACCAATCACTAAGTTTGTTAATCCTAGAGTTTAAACCTTTTAAATTTTTAGTTAAGGCTAGTATAGAAAGGGTCGAATTCCAAAGGACAACTTTTTAAGATTGTTTCTTCTTAACCCAATTGTTTGAAGAACTTATTTATTTGTTTTTGGTATTTTTAGATTTGGAACAAGAATGTAGAAGTCAGTTTGGGTGATGATTGATTACACTAAGAAAAAAAATTGCTGAAATTATATTGCACTTAAACAAAATATTATTTTCCCTACAAAAGGTAAACAAGATTGTTGTTAGCACAAAAAAAACTAGAATGAAAAGACTAGAACATAAGAAAGCAAAAAGCAGTGATTGAAATCAAATGGAGAGAATCACGACATTAAGGGTTTTCACCACCTTAGCCATGGCAAGAAAGTGAATTAAAAATTAATTAACAAACAGGAGACGACATGCGAATCATAAAAATCCACAAAATATGAACTCCATATGATCCCATTGGTCCTGGTGCTCATGTTTCCTAGTTCGTCATCTGAAAAGAGATAAATGCACGGTCACTTCAGAATCTCTATGCGAATTGGTTTAATCGTTCTAAACCCATATTTCCATGGTCATTTCCATCTGAGTTTACATAAACATCTAAGCAAGTAATTACTTTGCTAGATCATCAATTAAATAAACCAATCACCGTCCAAAGAAGTCGATTAAAGCTGATTCAATCAAACCATGGCTAAGGGGCTATTCCCCTTACCTCAATATGGAACCACTCACTCATGGTTGAGGATAAGGGGGAGACAGAGGAAGAAAGTACCTTGGTCATAGTCTAGGCTTAAACAGGAAAATCAATCCTTATTCTAGAGAAAATAAAATGGCCAGTTTTTAATTCTTTGCTCCTGAACTAAAGAAAGGGGGAAGAAGAGATCTAGATCTAAAAGCAGAATAAAAGGAAACCAAGGAACAAACTAAAGAATGAATAATGCTTCAAGAAATAAAATACTTTATTACAGAATCAGAAGAATACAAGATTAACGTTACTCTGAGAATTCCAGTACAAAAGTGAAGATCCAAGATGATCCAAGGAGGAGGAAGTGCCCCTCCTTTTATAGGAGAAGGAGGGGGCACCTTTTACATTAGGGTTAGAGAAATGGTGGCTAGCGGCTGGCTTTTGGCCTGTCTGCGTGGCGCCAACCGATCGGTTCAAGGATGACCCGATCGACTAGCTGCTAGGGAAAATGGCCGCCAAGGGAACAATTGCCAACCCTAATTAGGGTGGTGGCGCGGGCAATGCCCGCTTGGCTGGGATGGATTTCCTCCAATTATTAGGGCTTCGACCGAGCGTTTAGTCTTGGAAAGTAAACCGATCTGGCCGGTCGTCTGACAAGTGCGACAATCGGTGCTAGAGAACAAAATGAACGGTTGGATATATGAGACGATCAAATCATCATAATGAAATGATCAGTTGGATATCTGAGATGATCGGCTCATGATTTGAACCTGCGAGAAAATGCACATAACTGTCAGATTTGTGATAAAAATGAGAAAATATGAATTTGTGCAATTTCAAGGGATGAAATGAATATCTCTATATGACAAGCTTAAATAATTTGCAGAAAAGAGGTGCTAAAATAGCACACATCACATACTTTAGTATTTTTTATCTTGTCATACTTGGAGTACTCATATTTTGTTCAATTTGAGTTATGATTGGAAAATTATCAGATTCCAAGTAATTGAGGTTTATATAACTTTTAGATACTCAACATTTCTATGCTCAATTTACTTTACTTTCTTAAGCATTTAGACTCAGATTTCATATATCTGATATCAAAATAAGATTATCTCATTCTATTAAATTACATTTTCATATTAAGATTTATCTGGATAATAAGAATATCAGATATAGATTTACTTAGATTACTCATTATGTGAGTAGACAAATATTGAATAATTATACATAATAAGAGTTCCAGACCTGATCTCACATATGTAGGAATTGAGTTTTAGAATTCCATTCAGAATTAGATTTAATTCAAAATTTAATAGCAGAGATTCAAATTTAGAATTTAACACATGTTCATTTATTCAATTTAAGTATAAGATAAGTTCAGATTCAGAATTCAATAAGTTTAAAATTAAGATAATTAAGTCAGAACCTTCACATAAGAATTATATGGTAAGTCCTCATTCAGTTAGTCCCAGGACGATTTGGAGGCATGCAATGCTAATTTAGAGGAGTGTTTACTCGAGTTTAGAGGTACTTTATTACCAATTCAGGGCATAGCCATGTCAATTTAGGGACACCTTGGTGTCATTCAGAAGCATGTAGTGCCAATTCAAAGGTATTTTAGTATCAACTCAGAGACTTAGTCACACCATTTCAGGAGGACTTATCGTATAATGGTGGCTAGAAATCAAATAAAAGACATAAATAAAAGACACATCAATTCCATATAAATTTACAACCCTGAGATCTCAGTTCAACTTTCATTTGTAGTATATTAATGTTTATGTTATTAGAAATTCAATGCCACTACTCTAATAATAGTTTTCCTATTTGTGCATGACTGGGGACTAGAAGTATGTAGGTACTAATGTTTAGGAAGATTGGTCAAGATAGAGGAGACTTATACAACTCTTAAGAGGTTTTATTAGTGGAGCACCATCTACAAAATCTCAAATCTTATGATATAAGTACACTCTTTTACATCACATGTCATGGTTTTCTTATAATGTTTTATATAAAAATGTTTCTTTCATGAGAATATAATGATAATTTATTTCATACACAATATGTAATGATTTTTTCTGTCATTATTGTAATGCATATCGTGTTTGTGACACTCCCAAGTAGAATAAAATTAGCTTCTTCTTATGTGACATGAAAATTGGGGTGTTACATTTTCACTCTTACCAACAGACTCATCCTTGCCCAATTTTCCAAAGAAAAGGACATAGGAGCTTCCCTCAATGGAGGTCCCTAGTTCTTCAATGATCAACTTGTCCTGGTTAGAAGGTGGATGCCAAAATTTGATATCAGGAGGACTTCCCTCAAGACAACGTTGGTTTGGGTGTCCCTCCCAGATGTATGTGTGCAAGCATTGCTTAGCTAGGGTTATGAAGGGGATAGTCCATGTAATTGGACAACTGAGAGAAATCAATCAACAACATGATGGCTCCCCACTTGGGTATGTAAGGTTCTATGTTCACATTGAAGTTAAGAAGGTACCACCACCAATTATCATGGTGGAAATCCCAAATAGTGATGAGTGGGAGGTCAAAGTGAAATATGAACCTCTGCCCAATCACTGTGACACCTTCAAGGTCTTTGGCCACAATGATGGGGGCTGCCCGGGTGCCAAAATTTCTTCTAACCTATTGTTGGCCCTCATTTTGGTTGAGAATCCTTGTTGAGCACCTAAAAGGAGACTAAGACATAAATATGGCCCCTCCCAATATGACAGTGGGCACTCAAGATGGTGGCAACATAGAAAAAGGCTCTACAAGGAGACAAAAACATAAACTTGGAGGATGGAGAGATAGAGATGGCTGCCATGGAGGTGGAAGTGAATAAGAAAGACAAGCATAGTGCCAAGGAGGAAAATATTACATGAGATGGAGATAATATGAGTCTATAGTTTACAGTAAAAATTCTTGGAACAGGGAGCTCAACTGCAAACCAGTTCTCCATCTTTGACAATATGGTTGATGAGATTCCTCTAGAGGCCAATGTAGGTAACTAGAGCAAGAGTCCTAAACATACTTGAAGTTTTGATGCAAAGGGCAAGAAAACGAACAAACCCACTTGCAAGGAAGGTCATATTCATGTTGTTTAAATATCCATACTTGCATTAACGGTGCGAGAAGCATCTTTGCCAAAGACACATAGGAAATTGAGACTGATCCTAAAAGAATTGAATGCTCAACTCATCTTTTGTTTTGAGATCCGTATCAAAAGGTGTACATGTGAATGAGTTAGGTCCTTACCCCCTAGATAGGAGTTATTTATCAAATCAAGGTTGGTTGGAAGGAGGTAGAATAGTAGTTGGGTAGAATCTAGAGATGTGGTAGGCAGAGCTCATTAACTCTTTGGACCAAACAATGATAGTTAGATACTTTAACGAAGGTGACTTCTACGGAATTGTGTCAGGGATTATGGAGAGAATATTGAGAGAGACCTAGATAGGATGTGGAAGACGATCATCGACACTATAATGACCGCCACCAAACCGACAGACAAATCATTACTAATTAAGTGGAATAAACATAAACAATGGATTAACAAAAATCACTAAAAATTAAAACCATTTTGCAAAGAGATCCATTTCCAGGAAAACTCTTTAAGGAAGAATCAAAACCTTATATACATCATTGTTCACATTGTACCATCTCATCTCGAGGATAACATATAACAATTACTTTGTCAAAATATATACTGAAGCAACATAAAACCTCGAGGCATACAAGCCAAAATCTCAGTTTGTTTATAAAACCATTATGTACTGACTCCAAGGACCTGAGAGTACAGAGACGACACATAGAACTTCTATCTACAAGACATGACAGACAGTACACTCAACCTAAACTGTTACTGCTGTTCTTGCTGTTGTTGTCCTTCCTCTACAGCATGGTCTCTACCCCCTTGTGCACGTCCACCTAAAAAATGTTGGTGACCAACGGGGTGAGACCCATGTCCCAGTGAGAGATATAACTCTCCGCCAACAATATTATTATCATAGTTAAGCAATATAAAATTGGGCAGAGGATTCTTTTACATCAATAAGCAGTTATTAATCACTGTTGAAGCAGAGTAGAGCAATATCATCTTCTGGAGCATTGCAGCTATATATGATAAAGTAGTAAATCATCTATTCATTTTATAAGGAATATGAAGAACATGCATAACATCTATCCATTTAAGATATATAAAAGAAATCTAACATCAACCAATGATTTCTGTATTCAATCCTTAAGCAAATATGCTACATGGATGATTACATTTTACAATCACACTTATGCCCTGAGGAGATGAGTTATACCGCTCATACTCCAACCAACCACTGTGAAGACAAAATCGATACCATACAAGGTCAATGGAAGAGCCGGCTGCCATGACCTCACTTGTCTCGGTCAGTACAAGACGACAAGTAGGACATCTCGTATTAACTACTAAATAGCTTTCCAGGGTATATTGGCAACTTCGCTATTGAGCTACAATCGCAACATGCACTCTCTTCGGGATTGAGAGATTTCAGTTATCTACACATCAATCCTGACATTCATCATCATCGGGAGATTCATGATACATCCATCCTGGCATTTATAATGAAAGATTGAGAGATCTCAATCATATACACATCAATCCCTCATTAGGGCATAAGGATATTCACGCCCATCACCCCCACACATTAAAAAATATGCCCTCCAGGAGATCCCATGGGAAAACCTGTTTCACTATTCAACATCTACTGACACTGATGGTGCTTTAGAGGTGTATGTGTGCTTACCATATCGACCTTGAGGTGTATGTGTTCTTACCATATCAAGAAAAGAGGTGTGTGTGTGCTTCACACCATATCGGGCAAAGATGTGTGTGCGCTTCTCACCATATCAGGCAAAGAGGTGTATGTTTGCTTACCATATCACTTTAGAGGTGTATGTGTGCTTCCCACCATATCACTTTAGAGGTGTATGTGTGCTTCACACCATATCACTTTAGAGGTGTATGTGTTCTTACCATATCGACCTTGAGGTGTATGTGTGCTTACCATATCGACCTTGAGGTGTATGTGTGCTTACCATATCGGGAAAAGAGGTGTGTGTGTGGTTCACACCATATTGGGCAAAGAGGTGTGTGTGCTTCACACCATATCAGGAAAAGAGGTGTGTGTGTGCTAAAAAGAGGTGTATGTTTGCTTACCATATCACTTTATAGGTGTATGTGTGCTTCACACCATATCAATTTAGAGGTGTATGTGTGCTTCACACCATATCAGGCAAAGAGGTGTGTGCTTCACACCATATCACTTTATAGGTGTATGTGGGCTTCACACCATATAGGGCAAAGAGGTGTGTGCTTAACCCAATATCATTTTTGAGGTGTTTTCTTGACCTCATATCGTGCAAGAAAGTATAAACTTGTATCCATATCGTTTTAATGGAGTAGGTGCATCACCATATCAGGTTAGAGGTGCTTGCTTATGTGCTTGAACCCGATATCACTTTATAAGGTGATACCATCATGTTCAAGCTCTAGACCTTCATTCTACTTGTTCTAGTACAAGGATAACAGGTCTAAGAAGATACTAAAACTCATAAATATATCAAGTATTCAAGAAAATTTTGGAATTGAAAGTAGATCATCATGTATATCAAGAAAGATGGTGAATAATAACATGTTTGGGTTCAAGTTATATAACCCACCTTGAGAACAACTTAAAAGTTCTAAGATCCAAATCTACATGTTCCTAAGGTTTAAGATGACTTATCAAAAGTCCAAGGCTCGTTCACAACTCCTTAATATACAAGGAATCACCATAGTTAAAAACTTGGTCAAGAAGAAAAGAAAGATCATAACCCAAGATCCATGCTTCAATCCAAGGTTGAAGATGATCATGGTCTTACCTTAGGGTTAAGATTTGAGATCTGTATGGCTCCTTTGAACCTTTGCACAATACCTCACTACTTATGCATGATATTCCCTCACTTGTGGCCGATATCCCTTTCACTTGTAGCCAATATCACTTCACTTGGCCGATATCAACATGCTATGGCCAATATCAACATGTTATGGCCAAAACCACTTGCTATGGCCGATACCCAAGCCCTATGAACGATAACACATTACCTATGCACGATAAAAAGGCTCTATGAACGATATATAAGAGCAAGGAGGTGGTAGTATTCGAAAAATTTCACTAAGAGGTGAAAGGAAAGGTATATATACTTGAGGTTCATGAAAAAGTCTGTATGTGAGGTGTCATCAATTTAAGCTACTAGGTGCCACGTGTCCATGCATGGTTGAAACATGTAAATGCATGCACTCACATTTATCTTGACATGCAAAACAATTTAGAATAATCTAGAGTTGAAATTTCATCCATTACTTATCTCTTTGGATAAGATATATCAATTAAATCACCACTTTATTCACAACCCGATACAACATTTTTAAGGAAGTTGTAAACCGATACCCTTCACCTCCTTGAGGTGCTTTGAACGCCATGGACTTTTCCAAGAGTCCAAAAACCGATATGAGACTCCTCCTATGGCTCCTTGGCCGATAGGCACTCATATATAAGCTTTTCAACTTGATACAACTCAAGTTTAGGGTTTCACATTCAACCCCTTTCTTGGTCTTTTCATCACCAAGAGTACCATCACTCAAACATGATTAAAACATGGTGTCTGCTTATTTATCTCTCCTCTAAATGATACTAGGAGTGAGTAGGGACACTCGAGAGGTGGTAATTTGCATATCAACCCTACATTTTGGGTAAATTACAATTTGTACCAAAATTGGTGCACAATGTACTAACATTATTCAAACAAGTTCAAACTTGGAATTTAGGATTTCCACAAGAAACCAATTAGCATAATTCCCTCTCTTATGATGCTAAAGCACTTAAGGCATATTAAAAATGTGACATTTTGCAATATAGCCCCTTATCTTGGGTAAATTTCACTTTGGTCCAAAATAAAGGAACATTTCTCAAACAATATTCAATCAGGACCAAACTTGGAACATAAGTGTGTCACATGATAAAAACCACCTTAGAGGATTATATTAAAGTTCTAAGCAACTTACTTAGCTAAAACAAATAGGGTTAACTCCTAACCCAGGTCAGGGTCATTACAAGTTATAAACCCCTAATAAGGATTTCATCCACAAAATCCCAGGTAAAGGGAGACATATATTATTCATTCATCATATCATCAAGTCTTCACATAACATCTTAATGTCATGGAGATGCCATAGAACTTTGATCAACACAAAGTTATTCCACACAGGGTTATCATAGAATCTATCACACATGACACATACTCCACCATCTTTTTCATTATTGACTGTAGAGTCAACTCCGTGTCAGGTAACACTTTTCTTAGTCAGAGAAACATGATACATACCTTATTTAACTCAGGTGTCAAACCTCACTAATTTTTCACCTTTCTCAACTTACAACTTTATGTGACAAGATTCTTGATTCTGGGGAGTCTTCCATACTCCTCATTTAGTTTAGCATTTCACTTACAAGGAAAGACCAGAGTTACATTCTGTCACCCACTTGAGACTACAAGTCTTATCATACATCTGTTGTGCCATCTAATCTGCTGACACAACACTAAACTTTCTTACTACTTGTACCAACTATCTCATTAGTTGTACATTCTCTTGTCATAAGGGGAGGTTACTTATCAATTAAGAACTTATCTTCGAGGTATCTCTAGATGTTATGTATAAGTTGCCTTAATACATCTAGATAGGGGTATTCTAAGGAATTATTTTTAGCTTGATAAGCTTTTCCCACAATGATTCTACAATTGTTCCTTCAATTAGTACATCCATATCGATGTTATGTTTATGCAGAGCATAAACCCCTAACATATGATGTCCATACTATTTTATGTAACTAGACTGATTTCACAGTTGGCCATTCAAGGTAACCAACATAAATCATCTGATTAGGAGTTATGTTTTTACTTTCCCATACCACCTGATACTTATTAGATACCAGAATTCCTTACCTTGTTATCTATCACATGTGTCAAAAACACATCACATCCTCATCATTTCCATTCCTCTATTGTTATTACCAAGGCCACACATATAAAATGATCTTTCTTTCATCTTGAGACATTACCTATTACACTATCTTCATCTTGGAATCAAAGTCCAAGATGAACTGATACTTTTCTAAGTATCCATCAATTGAAAACTTTTAACTTATGCACATCAAGTGTCATAAGACTCACTTGATTTCCATGTCCCTGAAAGGAAAGAAGAAAAAGAAACATATTCCTCTTATCACCCCATCATTACCCAGGGTTGTTTATCAAAGAGAAGAAATTATCATCTCCTCTAATTATTGCATGAACTTTCAACTTTTCATGAGTCATTTACTCTTATTTCATACTAGGTTTCTTACCATCAACATAGGAATTATAAGGATGATTACCTGTCATCACTCCTTTCTTTGTTATTATCTAACATGTTCATGAACATTTTATGAATTCATCACATTTCCCATTTCCACATCATGGGAAAAGATCTTTACTATTCACACAGGCTTTACCAGACAGGGACCAACTCCCTTGTTCTCATTCTCTTATCATGAGGATTATACTTTTTACTTCCTCATACACACAAATTGATTTGAGATCATCTCAGATTCCATTATATTGCACTTAGGATGTGATAAAAATATCCATGCCATATTTTTAGTTTCATTATGCTCACTAGATTGTCTCAAAATGGCTACTTGATCAGAGTAATAAAAAAGATAACAATCTAAGAATTCTATACTTACCTTATCTTTAGTAGTTGAATACCTGGCCAGGGTATACAAGTACTGAGATTAGGTAGTATGAATTTTGTTTACTATCATATTCTTTACTTTTCATATCATCAAAAACATAGGATTTAGCATCCCTGGATTTTCTCCAGGCATCACCTCTACACCTCATCCTCTTTCACACAGATAAGAGCAATTATAAAGCATTTAAAAGAATACCGAACAAAATATAAATTCTAGTCCTCATCATTTCTTCCCTATGTTCCCATGGGGCAATCAATAGGGAAGTCAATAACAACAACCATTCTTATGATTATCAGATAAAATCAAGAGAAGGCATATCAAAATGAAAAAGCTCTATCTGACTGTTACCCCTCACGGTCATCTACCACTTTAGGTTGACTCAACACATAGAGTTTGGTTGTTTCATGTTGTTGCTTTTGCCTTTTTACACTATTGGGCTGTAACTTTTGTATGCCCTACCGAGTCTACCTCAGTTGTTGGGTCATTTCCTCCCTTCTTTTTAAACAAAAGAGTTTAGTATGCCCAACATGTCTGTATCTATAACATGTCTTGTCCTCATACCATGGTCTTATCAGTCTTATTACCGATGTAGAAGCTAATCCAGAAGTTCTTACAGGTGGAAAGTTAGGACTTTTGTCTTTACTTACTGACTACTTCTCCAGTGCACTAGGAATTTATTGCACTAGTGGTGCCAAAAACTTTGGTTTTTTAGAACAACTAGGCAAATGTCTCTAGAATTATAGAGACTTTTCCTTAATTCACAGCTTATTGCCCCTCCTTGGGCACTGCCATCATAGATGTACTATCTGTCTATACTTATGGCAGAGTCTATTTTCTCACCATATGTTAACTCTTCCCACATTTTCCACTGTTCCAACATGACTGTGTCATTCAAGAAACCTTTCAAAACCCAAAGTTTCTACATTGAGGACTGGTAACCTAGGTTGTAATGCTAGTATCCAGTCTACTATCTGCATCACTGTTATCCTAACCTGCCCATCAAGAGCATAACAAGTAGAATTCTCTCTTCTAATTGGGTCAAAATGGGGATTCACAGGCACTCATTTTTCTCTTTCCTGATCCCTTGCACCCTCTCTTGGTGCAACAACATTGCTCTTAGCAATGTGTTCCTCATGTTCTCCAGTCATTTTTAAAGTTCACCCTTTCTTTTGCATAAGAAGAAGTCACTATAGAGTATACTGGAGGACACTAGAACAGACTCAACACCTTAGTCCTATGTCTCTATAGACTCAATGAACCTTAAGCTCTGATACCAAAACTTGTAATGATCACCACCAAATCGAAAGACAAATCATTACTAATTAAACGGAATAAACACAAATAGTGGATTAACAAAAATCACTAAAAATTAAACCCATTTTGCAAAGAGATCCATTTCCAGGAAAATTATTTAAGGAAGAATCAAAACCTTATATACATCATTGTTCACATTGTACCTACATTGTACCATCTCATCCCGAGGATAACATATAACCGTTGCTTTGTCAAAGCATATACTGAAACAACATAAAACCTCGAGGCATACAAGCCAAAATCTCAAATTGTTTATAAAACCATTACGTACTAACTCCAAGGACTTGAGAGTACAGAGACAATACATATAACTTCTATCTACAAGACATGACAGGCAGTACACTCAACCTGAGCTGTTACTATTGTTGTTGTCCTTCCTCTATAGTACACTCTCTACCCCCTCGTACACGTCCACCTAAAAAAATGTTGGTGACCAACGGGGTGAGACCTGTGTCCCAACGAGAGATATAACTCTCTGCCAACAATATTATTATCATAGTTAAATAGTATAAAACTGGGCAGAGGATTATTTTACATCAATAAGCAGGATTTAATCACTATTTAAGCAGAGTAGCACAATATCATCTTCTAAAGCATTGCATCTATACATGATAAAGTAGTAAATCATCTATTCATTTTATAAGGAATATGAAGAACATGTATAACATCTATCCATTAAAGATGTATAAAAGAAATATAACATCAACCAATGATTTCTGTATTCAATCCTTAAGCAAATATGCTACACGGATGATTACATTTTACAATCACACTTATGCCCTGAGGAGATGAGGTATACCGCTCATACTCCAACCGACCACTATGAAGTCAAAATCGATACCATACAAGGTTAATGGAAGAGTCAGATGCCATGACCTCACTTGTCTCGGTCAGTGCGAGACCACAAGTAGGACATCTCGTGTCAACTGCTAAATAGCTTTCCAGGGTATACTGACAACTTTGCTATAGAGGTACAACCACAACATGCACTCTCTTCGGGATCGAGAGATTTCAGTTATCTACACATCAATCTCGACATTCATCATCATCGGGAGATTCATGATACATCCATCCTGACATTTATAATGAAGGATTGAGAGATCTCAATTATCTACACATCAATCACTCATTAGGGCATAAGGATATTCGCCCCCATCACCCCCATATATTAAAAAATATGCCCTCCAGGAGATCCCGTAGGAAAATCTGTTTCACCATTCAGCAGCTACTGACGCTGATGGATCTATGGTCAGGGCGCTACATGATAAGATTCCACTTGATTAATTAATTGCATTACCGTATCTTTTAACATCAGTCAAGTTTCAAACATGAATTATTATAAAAGATGCTATAAATAAAAGTGTAATACATTTATCAAGTACTTTTATAACCTTTGGAACACTTGTAATGCATAACACTTGAGATCTCAGTCCCTTATCACATTACTGGGAATTCTCATTCCTTAATATTATCATCATCATGATTACTAGATCTGGGTATTCAAACCCTTAGTTCATTACTGAACATTGTTACCACTTATCAGGTAACTATTATCTCTAGGTCCTCAATCCAAGGTATACATGATACTTGTTGCACAAGCATCTAACATGGCTCACAAGGCCCATTTAAATGTCTTGTCACCTCTCACTAGGCAAAAATTATTCACATGGCTCACGAGGCCCATTAAACATCTTATCACCTCTCACTAGGCAATAATTATTCACATGGCTCACAAGGCTCATTAAAACATCTTGTCACCTCTCACTAAGAAACAATTATTCACATGGCTCATAAGGCCCATTAAACATCTTGTCACCTCTCACTAGGCAACAACTATCCACATGGCTCATAAGGCCCATTAATACATCTTGTCACCTCTCACTAGGCAACAACTATCTTTTAGGTCATCAGACCACATAAACATTATACTTTTTATAGAAGTATTTAACATGTCTCACAAGACTTATGCAATAAGAGAAATACAACCTTCCCATTATTAGGGTTAGGGTTTATTTTAATATCCGAATAGGGTTTCAAGTTCATATTATCAATCCAAACCCTAATTCATTGCTCCACACATTTAGGAGCATACATTGATATCATAAGTATTCAATCATACTTATTTATTCTCATCATTTATCATTAAATGATTCTCAACACAAACTATCAGTTTCTCTCTCATCCTCACTAGGATATTAATTAGATCATACTTTATTATCTTGCTTAACCCTTTCTCAAGGTATGTTATCCTACACTTATCAAAGTGCATTAAATTCATTACATCTCAATGTAACAATTGACAAGACACACATCATGTGTTACTCATCCATGTACATTGGATTTAAGGTCCATCAACCTTGAGGTGCTGGATGTGATATTTATCATGCCTTGGTGTATCACTTCCCTCATTACTTTTAACTTAAGTTCATCAAATTGTCTTGTATTAGGGTATTTCCCATCCTAATACTTTATGCACTAGCCCATCACATTTATCCTGTAATGTATTGGCCTAAGTCACACACTTGAATTACCCAACTATCATCAAGTGATATGGACTCACCTCAGGTTAAGACATTGTTGATATAGGATTGACCATTATCAATCACTTTAGGTGTTTCACCTATCAAGGTATTAGCCGCACCATTACTTGGTGTTACACTCATCACTCCTAATAGTGTCTTTCCCTCACCTTTACAAAGTGTACCGGGTTGACTCATGTATGTCAAGTTGAACACATGTATTGGATTAGGTGTATATCGAGCTAGGCATGATCATTTCCCTCATACCCTTACCTATCAAGGTATCTACCTTACCAATCATATGGTTTATCACCTTCACTCTACAAGGGTGTAACATCCTCACCTCACTTGAAGTTATTGGCCACACCATACATTAGTGTATTGGCCATCACATGTTCTAGGGTATTAACCACCTTACCACTTTTGTAATCTAGTGTATTGGGTTACCGACCATATTGTTTTCAGAGATGTGTGCTCAACACCATATTGTCTAATAGGTGTATCCTTAACCCAATATCGGTTTAGAGATGTATGCTTGCTACCCATATCACTTTAGAGGTGTATGTGTGCTTACCATATCGACCTTGAGGTGTATGTGTGCTTACCATATCGACCTTGAGGTGTATGTGTGCTTACGATATCGGGAAAAGAGGTGTGTGTGTGCTTCACACCATATCATGAAAAGAGGTGTGTGTGCTTCACACCATATTGGGCAAATAGGTGTATGTTTGCTTACCATATCACTTATAGGTGTATGTGTTCTTCACACCATATCACTTTAGTGGTGTATGTGTGCTTCACACCATATCACTTTAGAGGTGTATGTGTGCTTCACACCATATCGGGCAAAGAGGTGTGTGCTTAACCCAATATCATTTTTGAGGTGTATGCTTGACCTCATATCGTGCAAGAAAGTATAAACTCATATCCATATCGTTTTAGTGGAGTAGGTGCATCATCATATCAGGTTAGAGGTGCTTGCTTATGTGCTTGAACCTGATATCACTTTATAATGTGATACCATAATCTTCAAGCTCTAGACCTTCATTCCACTTGTTCTAGTACAAAGATAACATGTCTACGAAACTACTAGAAATCATAAATATATTAAGTATTCAAGTAAATTTCGGAATTGAAAGTAGATCATCATGTATAGCAAGAAAGATGGTGAATAATAACATGTTTGGGTTCAAGTTATGTAACCCACCTTAAGAACAACTTCAAAGCTCCAAGATCCAAAGGTCCATGTTCCTAAGGTTGAATATGACTTATCAAAAGTCCAAGGTCCGTTCAAAACTCCTTCATATACAAGGAATCACCATAGTTAAGAACTTGGTGAAGAAGAAAAGAAAGAAAGATCATAACCCTAGATCCATGCTTCAATCCAAGGTTGAAGATGATCATGGTCTTACCTTAGGGTTAAGATTTGAGCTCCTTATTTCTCCTTAGCACCTTTTCACGATACCTAAATACTTATGCATGATATGCCCTCACTTGTGGCCGATATCCCTTTCACTTGTGGCCAATATCACTTCACTTGGCCGATATCAACATGCTATGGCCAATATCAACATGTTATGGCCGATACCACTTGCTATGGCCGATACCCAAGCCCTATGCATGATACCGCATCACCTATGCACGATACTAAGGCTCTATGCATGATATATAAAAGCAAGGAGGTGGTAGTATTTGAAAAATTTCACTAAGAGGTGAAAGGAAGGGTATATATACTTGAAGTTCGTGAAAAAGTGTGTATGTGAGGTGTCATCAATTTAAGCTACTAGGTACCACATGTCCATTCATGGTTGACACATGTAAATGCATGCACTAATATTTATATTGACATGCAAAACACTTGAGTATAATCTAGATTTGAAATTTCGTCCATTACTTATCTCTTTTGATAAGATATATCAATTAAATCACCACTTTATTCACAACATGATACAACTTTTCTAAGGAAGTTGTAAACCGATACCCTTCACCTCCACATGTAAATGCATGCACTAATATTTATATTGACATGCAAAACACTTGAGGATAATCTAGATTTGAAATTTCGTCCATTACTTATCTCTTTTGATAAGATATATCAATTAAATCACCACTTTATTCACAACATGATACAACTTTTCTAAGGAAGTTGTAAACCGATACCCTTCACCTCCTTGAGGTTATTTGCATGCCATGGCCTTTTCCAAGAGTTCAAAAACCGATATGAGACTCCTCCTATGGTTCCTTGGCCGATAGGGACTCATATATAAGCTTTTCAACTTGATACAACTCAAGTTTAGGGTTTCACATTCAACCCCTTTCTTGGTCTTTTCATCACCAAGAGTACCATCACTCGAACATGATTAAAACATGGTGCCTACTTATTTATCTCTCCTCTAAATGATACTAGGAGGGATTAGGGACACTCTAGAGGTGGTAATTTGCATATCAACCCTATATTTTGGGTAAATTACAATTTGTACCAAAATTGGTGCACAAGTGCACAAGGTACTAACATTATTCAAACAAGTTCAAACTTGGAATTTAGGCTTTCCACAAGCCACCACTTAGCATCATTCTCTCTATTAATTTGTTAAAACACTTAAGGCATGTTCAACATGTGACATTTTGCAATAGCCCCTCATCTTGGGTAAATTGCACTTTGGTCCAAAACAAAGGAACATTGCTCAAACAACATTCAGTCAGGACCAAACTTAGAAAATAAGTGTTCCACATGATAACAAAACACCTTAGAGGATTGTATCAAAGTTCTAAGCAACTTACTTAGCCAAAACAAATAGGGTTAACTAATAACCCATGTCAGGGTCATTACAGACGTGACACAAAGTGAAGTCCCCTGGCTTGTCCTTAGTGATTTCAACAATACTAGGAGAGCCGAGGAGACAAAATGGTGGATTAAAAGTACCTGAACAAATCATGAAAAATTTCAAGGTGGACTTATGGTGCTAAATAATATAGGGGAAAACATATCATGGAGCAACCAAAAGAATTTGAGAGGTCATACTGCTAGCATGCTTGATAGATGCTTGGTTAATGAAATACTTGCTTGATGTGTTTCCACATGCCATAACCAACATGAGGAATCACATATTCAATGATCATACTTGGATGAGAGTCAACCTCATTGAAACTTCTCAGATGGATAGACCATTCATATCCCAAATCTCTATTTTTACTAGAAGGGATACAAGGAGGTGGCACATAGAAGCTGGGAAGATTCGACTAAAGGTAATCCTTTGTTTATCATCCTCAAGTAGCAGTTAAGAAGAAAAGTGAATCTCAAGGTATGAGCTAAGGCAAAGATTGATCTATTGACTTGAGAGTTCTACATTGTCCATATTTTGATAATGAATTAACCGTTCCATTCCTATGTATCTAATATGTTTGTTCAAGATTAATTTCAGGCTTTAGGTACATGAAAAGGACCAAATTACGCAAGCCCTAGCTTCTTCAAGTTCAAGTCAAAAGCAATGCAAGTGCGTGTTTGAGGAAGTCACTCCAAATGACCTTAGATGATTTTTGTAATCACTTGTATTGATGATATAACTTGTAACTAATATGAGAAAAAATTAGGGACACTTAATTTCAACATTTGATCACTCAAATGTAAACTTAGAAAATTTGTCACAGGCTGTTTATCAGTCGAGTTGGAAACTCGACCGATCCTGTGATGGATTTTCAGGAGAGACCAATCGATCGAGTTGCACACTCATAGAACGCGACTGACTGACTCATTGAGCAAAATTGATTTTAGCTCATCAATCGAGTTTCCCAGAACAAACTCGACTGATAGCTTTAAAATTGACTTTGTCTCTTAGTGGATCGGTCGAGTTACCTTTATTGAAACTCGACCAAATGTACTGTATGAAAAAAATAGAAAAAGTGATTACAACTGTATGAAAAAAATAGAAAAAAATAGAATAGATCCATTTCAACTTGGAAAACAACTATATTTTCCCCTTAAGTGATCCCACACTCAAGGGAACACCCCAACTATAAATAGGACCTTGGAGTTCATTCCAAGTTTGCTCATTGATGCTATTCGAAGTCCTTGCTATAGTTGAGTGTGTTGCAACTCCTTGAGACCCTTTCTCTCTCTCATTTACATAACATTTCGTGATTATGAGTGAGTTAGACCAGTTGTAAGAGAGCTAATTTCTTGTTCTTGTAAAGCTCTCATTCCATTCCATCTTCCCTACCCCTTTCCTCAAAGAAGCAAAGGTGAAGCCAACTACTCTGAGTGAAGGTGGAGATGTTGCTATTTTTCTTCAAGGTTGAAGAAGAGGTGAAGATCTTCTCGAGGTGAAGGAGAAGACAAAGGCTGAAGATCCAAGAAGAGTGGGTAATTCCTTGAAGGCTGAAGACTTGTGCAATAGTAGGTAAGTCCTTGGAAGAAGGCAGAAGACTCTTTGCAAAGTGGGTAAGTCCTTGATAAGGGTATAGACTCTTTGTATTAGATAGGTAAGTCCTTTGGTGGGTCTTGTGTTGTAACTCTTATTGGTGAATATATAGAGGAAAACAATTGTAAAGTCCTAGAGATTGACCTCTCTAGGTGGTGGTTTGACTCTCTCCTAGTTTGGAGAGTGGAATCACTCTAAATGATCTTGTCGAAGTGCTTGTTTCATTTTTTCTCATCCTTGCTATGCTTGTTAGTTAGGGTTTCAAATTGCACTTAAGCTATTAGTTTTGTTTAATATAATTTGAATGTATAATATCTCTTGTGAGAATTTTTGAAGCTCTATTCACCCCCCTAGAGCCCTGGATCCAACAAGTGGTATCAAATCTAAGGATCTTCTCCAACAATCTCCCACGAGACAAGAAGATGGATGACAACCTACTTGGTTCACTCAACCTAGAGGGAGGCTTCTCCATGCGTCCGTCGGTCTTCGAAGGCACCAAATTCCTTTATTGGAAGAGGCATATGCAATTATACATTCAAGGCATGAACTTTGATATATGGAAGGTGATGGTCACACCATATAAGGAGCCAACTGGAGCCATTGCAACATGAAGTGAAGCTACACTTAAAGAATCCCAGCTCAATGCCAAAGCCATAAGCATCCTCTATGCAGCCCTTACCACAACAGAGTTCAACCACATCTCATCTTGGGACATCACCTATGAGATTTGGGATAAATTGTGCAGTACCTGTGAGGGAATAAAGCAAGTCAAGGAGGCTAAGATCTACATGTTGAACAACCTTCTAGAGAACTTCAAGATGGGAAAGAAAGAAGGGATTATAGATATGTACTCTAGGCTCAATGTCATCATCAATGGCTTAAATGCTTTGGGCAACACTTTGAATAGAGGTGTAATCAACTCCAAGATATTGAGGACTCTACCAAAGAGGTGGGAGTCAAAGGTGACCTCCATTGAAGAAGTGAGGAGAATTGGTGACATCCCAACAGAAGAGCTCATTGGCAACCTCCAAGCTCATGAGCCAAGGCTTGACAAACAAGAAGAAGAAGCCAAGCAAGAAGAGAAGGAAGACAAGAAGATCAAAGATAATGCTTTCAAAGAACATGTGGAGGTGGTCATCCTTCAACAAGAACTTACTTGTCAGACTTATCCTTCCTTCTCTAGTGAAGATGATGGCCCAAATGAGAAAAAAGGCAACTACATCAAGGACAAACACTTCAAGGGAAAGCAAGCCTCCTCCTCTACTCCTAAATGCTACAAATGTGGAAAAAAAGGACACTACAAGAGTGAATGTCCCAAGTCAAGAAAGTAACACCACAAGGGCAGCTCAAAGAAGGAGGAAGAGTACAAGAAGGAAAGCAAATACAAGAGGAAGGACAATAAGGAGAAAAGACATAAGAATGCAACTCACGTAGCTTGGGAAACTTCATCCTTAAGTAGCTCAAGCTCCAAAGAAGATGGAGAGTGACACCATGTACTCATAGCCTCTACTAGTGAAGAAATTGGTGAGGTAAGTTAGGTAAGAAAGCATGAGTTATCTAAGGAAGCTATTATTGATATGCTTGTTTCTACCCGTTCTTCTTTTGGTAAGTGTAAATCTAAAAGAAAAAGGTTAGGAAAAATCATTGATGATTTGTCTGCTAAACTTGAAATTCTTGAGCTTAATGAGAAAACTCATCCTGAGACCATTGATAACTTGCAAGGCCAATATATTGATCATGAGGTCCAATACAATGGAGTTGAAGTAGAAAATGGTGTCTATCTTAAGAACATTGAAACTCTTTAAGGAAGATACCCAAAAGTACCTAATGGAGCTTGAAACTCTTAAAACTGATAATGTTGAATTTAAGCTTCTTGTTGATGCTCGTAAGGAAGAAAGAGATGTTTATATTAAGGATATTCAAGTGCTTAAATCCTAAAATACTAGGTTTCTTGGTCAAATTAATGATTTATCTTCTAGACCTATCTTGCCTAGTAATGATATTGCTTCTATTTCTCTTAAAAAAGATTCTTATTTGACTAAATCCCTCTATCTAGAGTCTGACCTTGTTCATGCTAGAGATGATATTTCTAGTTTGTCTTCAACTATCATATCTCTAAATGATGATAATCATAGACTTAGGGCCTCTCTATAGAAGTTCCTTAAAGAAAAATACTCCCTAAATGAAATCCTTGACCATTCTACCAAACAAAGTGGCACTAGTAGTTTGGGATTTTTAGGGGGAGCACCAAAGGGAAAAAACAAAACCAAAGGTAAGAGAAAGAGAAAGGATATATCTTTCTTTTTTAGAGAGTTTTCCAGCACTAAGAATGCTATGGTTTGTTCTTATTACAAGTGTGATGATCATTACTCTACTTATTGTCCTTACAAGCCTACGAGGACCAAACTAAAGATGAAATGGGTCCCCAAGCTAACTTTGGATCCCAAAGTTTGAGTTGGGAACTGACTCTCTCCTTTCTTGTAGGAAAAAGGAAGATGGATTGTTGATAGTGGCTGCACTATGCATATGACAGGTGATATAATCCATTTCAACAAATTTACCAAAAACAATGGAGGTTTAGTTACCTTTGGGGACAACAAGAAAGGTAAGGTCAAAGGTGAGGGTGATGTAGGTGAATTCTTGTGTATCAAGAATTTTCTTTTTGTGGATGGCCTACATCACAATTTAATTAGTGTTAGTCAATTATGTGACCATGGTTACCTTGTGTTATTTACTTCCTTTGAATGTTTGATTCTAGATTCCCTCAACTATCAAGTTATATATAAGGGAACTAGAAGCGGTAACCAGCATGTAATTGTTCTTGACTCTATTAAGCCTGTTGTTGATAGATGCCTAGTAGTCAATTCGAATGATATTTCTCTTTGGCATCGTCAACTTGATCATGTAAATATGCATCAATTGAAGAAGTTGAGCAAAAAGGACTTGGTATAGGGACTTCCCAAATTGGATTTTGAAAAGGATGATGAATGCCAACCTTGTACCCAAGGAAATCAAACCAAGTAATCCTTCAAACCCAAAGGAGTCCTTAGTACCAAGAGAGTTCTTGAGCTTCTTCACATTGATTTATTTGGACCAATGAGAACTCAATCGCTTTGTGGTTCCAAGTATTGCCTTGTTATTATCGATGATTTCTCTAGATATACTTGGACCTACTTTCTTGTTCCAAGAGTGATACACTTGATGTTTTCTCGAGATTTTATAAATGAGTTGAAAATGAAGACTCTTGCCGCATCATTTTCATCCATAGTTGTAACGACCCCGCCTCCCGGTAACCCCCAATTAAGGGAGACCGAAAGGTCGGTGCCGTTATCCAATTAACAAGATCAAAGGTTCGACGAATAATCAATAACAATTATGAAATTCTACTAACTAACTGGAATTTGGTATAAAATTAAAACTTTACTTACCTTTGAAAACTTTGGGAATCTATCTATCCTAGCTTGAATCCAATCTAACTAATCCTCCTTGCACTTTATGTTTTACTTTCACAATGTGTCACTTTACTGTTTGTTCCTTCAATTGTTGTTCCTAAAATGCCGACAAACAAAACGTCGGTCAGTATATCGAAATATACTGGTATGTGGTAACAACCAAAATCTTATAAATATGGCTAACAATTTAATAATCACAATCAAATAAATTAACAAGCCAATTTACACTTTTCAGTATGACATTCTCCACCGCTTTTGCCCTAACCCTGGCATACCCACCTTAGGGTGCCCTTTGCCAATGACTTATGGCCACCTTCTCAATCCCGAGCATGGTGCCTGGGGGTCACCACTCATGGTGCCCACTAGTCATGCAATATCATAGGCCACCTTCTCATTCCCGAGCTTGGTGCCTGGGGTCACCACTCAAGGTGTCCAATGGTCTACCCATCTGGGCCTGACCCTTGGCATCATCCATCAGGGTGGCATGTAGGTGCGAGAATACATATTTATATTTTTAATGTGATAATCATAGTGACTTTATGATTTGCAAATATGAACATCCAACAGATAATTTGCATTCAATGCGATTAACCATCCGAAAAAACCTCGGGAAACTAAGGCGGTTATCCATAATTAACCACATACCTGATCCAGAGCAACTTGATTGTCCAAGCAATAAGAATAAAGAATCAATCAACAAGCAATCAACAATATCCTGAAATTAATGCATGGGATCTAAGTGTTATAGTTTATCCAGAACATTCTAAAGCTAGACTTGGATTCCACCTTAGGCTTTCTAGACCACATTAGGGTTTTATTAGGATTTTTGCCTCCATAACTCTTTAATCATATTAAATGCTCTCTTAGTTCACAAACCCCAATTTCAACATCATAGGCACAGTTAAAAACCATTATTTCTCTTTTATACTAAAACTACCATCTTTATCCTTTTAAGTTATTTCAAGGTCATTAGACTCAATTACCACCTTTAGTTTCCTTTGAATTTATAATTCATACTTCATCATGATTTAATTCATAATTGTATTCCATTTACCATTAATTCCTCATTTATCCATTAGAAAAACCTAATTACCAACTTGAGGTTATTATATCATGAAAACTCCATTCTATAATTATTTCTCAGATTTAACCCATTAAAACCCATACTTTCTAAAATTAGGGTTTCTAAACATAATTATGTGCATAAACCCTAAAACAAGCATGAAACTAACTTTTTCAAAATTAACTCTCCCTTATATTCTTAATAGGATAGTATTTCTTAGAATTAGGGTTCCAAACCAAATTAACCCAAAAGAGTTATTAATTCCGAGTTCCATATCAAATAAGGGTTTCACCATAATTTAATACAACAAAGGTGATAACTTTGGGTACTTTTTACATTTCAAGCAATATCAGGTTCCAATTATATTTTTATTGGCTTCTTCATGCTTTTCTGATTAACTTTCATGTATAACTTATTTTCATCCGAGTTTGCTAGCAAATTCTATGAATTTTGCAAAAAGTAATACCTTTGGGCCAATCGTGGCCTGCCACGTCAGCGCCTTCACTTGCTAAAATGATCCTTTTCCTTCTCTCGCGGATCCTTCCTTGGATCCGATTGCTTGACATCCCAATATCCCGCTCCCCGCGTCGTCTTCTTTGCCCGGACGAGGAGCCTGCCTCCCCTGTTTGCTCTGTAAAATAGAGGAACGGGGCGACCTTTCTTCCTCCTCGGCCCGCCCACCCCGGATGGCCAGAAGTCGTCGCCCCTCCTCCGCCCGGCTCCACTGAAGGTAGATGGGGCCTCAATTGCCCCGAGGTCATGCGGACCAGGGCACCTAGCTCCCTCCCCTTCAGCAGGTTGACGGAGACGATGGGCGCAAAGGGTCGCACCTCCAGAAGAAATTGAAAGAGAAAAACCCCTCGCGGAGTTTGGCCGAACTCAATGGGAGGCTTTTGCCGTTTCGTTGGGGTCCAATGCCCCCTATATATATACAGGTCGTCGAGGAGGTTCTAAGCATATTTGGGCGTTTTTCTTGGCATCCACGAAACTCATCAAAACCTAGGTATTCTAGGTTCGAATTCTTCTCCTGAATCCAGTGGACTAATTTCCATAATGGCTCGTCCATTAACTGGCAAGATTCTGGTTTTGGAAAGTTCACCCTCTCAGCATCATGTTTCCTTATCTGACTGTGGAAGATGACAACACAATCTCCGTTGGATCCAAATCCAACGGCTGTGGTGTCTCGCGTTTATATAGAAAATAGATCTAATAAAATCATGACAAAATACTTTCCTCTACACTTTATGGATTTTGTAAAATCCATATCTCCCAAACAGAGTGTCCAATAAATTCAAAATTTTGAGGGAGGCTTAATGAAGACTCTAACTACCTCTGTGCCAAAATTGGACTCATTATCTAAAAGAAAACGTATCTTTTATTTAGGTGCAAGATATCTCTTAATTATATGTATTTTTCACCTATTTTCTCTTTCCTTTGATATTAAATTATTATTTTGAGTTCCTTGCACCTCAGGGAACCTTAATGGCTCGAAATACCCTCTCGGGAATATTTCCTTAGCCTCTTTCCTTCTTTTTCATCCCCTTTTCTTATTATCTTACTTCTTCTTTATTAAAATATCTCTTTTTGAATATTTCTCTTTATTTCTATTTTATTTTCCTCTTTGGTATTCCTTTTAACATTAGGAATCCTTGGAATACGAAATTCCACAAAGGATAACTCAATTATACCTTTTTTCACTTGTTTTCATTATTTTCAATTTATTTCTCGATAAGGAAATATTTAATTGATCTTTTCTTTTATTATTGTATTCTCTATGCCACCTTGGACTCCTTGGAACCCAAGGAACCCAAGAGGCACAAAATCCCTCTTTGGATTTGCCTTCTAGAGATTTCCACACTTTTCCTTTTTCTCTATTTTCTTATTTATTCGATAATAGTGGAATTTCTTTTATCCTTTCCTTGTTATTGGGCCCAATAGCCAATAAAGCCCACAAATAAATCAACAAGGCTATTTCAAATGAAAATCATGCATTCATTCATTATTTGTTCACTTATCTTTAATATGAGAAATTATATTTCTCAGCAAATGAACCCAAAATTGGGGTTGTAACATCCTTCCCCTCTTATGAGAATTTTTCCCTCAAAATTCCCTCAAGCAAGAAAACAAACAGGATAAGTCTTCTTATGTCCATCAGGGCTCCCATGTGGCTTCACCCTTTCCATGGTGTTTCCCAAGAACCTTCATTATCTCATTTTCTTCCATCTGAGTTCTTTCTTACCTTGGTATATCGTACCCTCATAGGTGACTCAGGACTTTTTAGCCTTTCAAAAGTTGAATAGGTTCAGGGCACAATACCTGGCTTGGGTACCTCACATAGTGCTCTAGATCAGACTCACACCACACATCATTTTATCCTGAGGGTTAAGGGTAAACACAACCATCTCCACCAATCCATCTCAAATGGACCCATATATCGGGGACTCAACTTTCTCAGCTGTAACTTAGAGGGGTCGGATTTTCACATCACATATTCTCCCACAGTGAACTGCATGTCCGTCTGCTTTGCATCAGCTCGTGACTCATGTCACCACTGGGCTCTCTCTCGGCCATTGCACGATCAAAGAGACTTCACCTACACACACTATGGTTCTTTTCTGACTTTCGTGAGGCCTCCTCCACCAACATCATCTTAATGAAGTGGTGACCGACACAACCTCTCTATAAGACTTCTTGCATCCCGATAAAGGCTATGGTGGTTAACATCACATCTTAAGAACTGTCTCTATGTATCACCCTAAATGAGCACACATGCTCTCATCAGACCCTCTAGTCCGGATCATACTGTCCATCAGTATGGGGTGATAAACTGTACAACCACTGAGCTCTTCATGTATCTACTTCCACCTCATGGAAGTGAACCTTTAGGTCACATCAAGAACCTTTGAATTCATATCATGGTGTAGTTGAACCATCTCTTTTCATATGTAGTTCAACCAGATATGTCCCTTGACATAACTCTTCCTTTCTCATGTCATCTAGGTAAGGCGATCTACCATAACCCATATTGTATCTTGACCTTCTTGGTCTAGGAGAAACTCACAACCTCCATAATGATGAACTCCCATTCCCTCTCGGGAACTCTTTATACTTTATATCCATGCACTGGGTTAATGGTGTTCGTCCTTCACCTCCTGGCTTGCATGGCCACATGCTACATGCAACTTTGTTTTAAGCATCTAGAATGCTACCATCACTTACTATCTTTGTAGTACCAAGGTATATCATGTCCTCCTGTATCATTATGATTCCTCAAGCTTGATACTTCGGAAACCCTAAACCACTCTCAAAAGGGTTTTATTACCTTCCTATCCAAAGAAGTGTATCTGAGGTTCTATCACCATCCTTTTACTACATCAAGGACTAAACTGGCTAACCAAACAACCATTAACTTGTTCAACATATCTTATTACATCCTAGTGTTAGCCAAAACACATCTTCTTTCCAATCATAGGGTTTGTCGAACAACCTCAACTTCTTCTAGCTTCTAGCTAAACTAGGTAGCTATATCTCAACCAGAGCATTCATTACCACTCCTTATCCTTAGGTGTTAGTTAATGTCGAAGACATACACCTCCATGCATTATACTTATCATCTCATCTCAAACTCTAAGGTTGTCTTCATCAAAGAACTCTGAGCTCATCCTCATGGTGATCAAACTCAACCTTGTGATTCCTTGTAACACTTGCAAAAATCCACCTAGTTCAAGATAAAACATCCTCACAAGATGATCTCCTTAATACTCTTAGTGTTTGTAAACCATCCATGTATTATTCTCTCCACAAATGTATGTTATCATCTCTATCCTCATACCTTGTAGCAACGTTCCAACTTACATCATCTTTATCCTTGGTGTAAGGCATGCGTACTGTCCTATCTCTCACTCCCACAAGAAGAAATAAGCATTTGGTTGTAGTACAAATACAAAGTTCTTCCTGTTCTAAGAGTAGAGATGGTACAACCCACCTTGCCCGTACACTTTCAAATCCAAGTTGAAATGTGCAGCTTATGTCTCTATATCACAAACATCATGATATCCACACTACTTCTAGGAAAACTGGTCTCGGACTTACTTGGTCCAAGCATAATCCTAGGTCATCTCCTCTAGTTCTATAGGGTGCCGACACTTTTGGGGTCATCCCTCTTCCCTTATGCATCCAGAGAGTGCCCTACTCATCTGCCCTTTGGGTCCCATGAGTTCATGAAGGTGATCAATCTCCTAACCCATGGCCCTCAGACAATGATAGCTGTTACCTCCCGACCCTATGGTCATGTGCAACTAGGGAATTAGGCAACTCCTTCTTCCATCGGTCTTATCCCTACCTGACCCTTGGATAGATTTAGGATTCTAACATAGTACATGTTCAACTTAGAACCTTACCCAATCCTTCATCATTTCTCTCTGCATTCTTGACTAACTTTCATCCTTTCTCAGGGATCATGGCGACCTGCCTACCTTGGTCAGGCCCCATACCGGTTACCTTCATGGTAATACATCAATATGCACTTAGAGATGGTTAACTATGGGTCTATAGGTTCATTCTCCTACCATGTACTTTTCACCTAGCTTCTCAAGATCCTATGAGACCTCTTTAGGTCTCCACAAACCCACAAACTGGTACACACCTTACCAAAGGGTCCCTCTCCCAGGATGGGAGGAAACAAGGTCACAAACATCCTTAGGGTTTATATTCACATGAGCATGCTTAAACCAACAACTACTAAGGCACAAGTGTACCTACAAAACCATGCTAGGTCGCACTTGTTCTCATCCTCAACATTACATCAACTTAGTTGTGAAGGGTTCATCAAACATACCCTTAACGTAAGGGATTTCCTTTTACCTTTACACATGAGGAGTACCATGCTCGAGACTATAGAGACTCAAATCTTATCAGGAGCATTGGGTACACTACTTCCCCTCTTCGGCCAGGAACCCTAGGTTCACTTTTGGATATCCAACTACATGCTCAACCTCTTAACCACGAATCGAGCATGCCCAAGGTATGCCATGTACTCCCATGATCCTTTTATATGAGCAACACCTCAGAGTTGAGTCCTCCTCAAGGACAACCAACTAGGTATAAAGCCCCACAACTGGTTACTTGAACCTCCTCAGGGTCTAAGGCACTCTTTGTCTCATCTCAGCGGGTAAACTCCTATACCATAGGCACATAGGTTCCATAAGCATCATCCTCTCTCTAAGGTTTGGTTCCTCTAAAGGCAACCAAGATATCATCAGCCTTCAAAGGGCAACCGCTATCATCCACTTATGTCACATCATCCTCTACTATCCACTGTTCCTAAGTCTCGGACCCTAAGCTTCCAACTTTCCCACTGGGTTCTTGCTTTCTCTCTCTAGAGCTAACTCCACATCCATCCCTACTACTAGAGGTCCCCTCTCCATGAAGGCTCATGCTCACAAGCATACCCCTATGTGGGTGAAGCCTATGCTCAACTCATGTTTGGCTCGAGATAATCCATATGCTTATCTCATAAGCCATCCATCATATCCTTCTGGCCTTAGTTTTAACCTACTGTTCACATTACTAATGTACTCAGGGTGCAAGCTATATCCTACTTGCAACAGCCCATAAGGTTTATATAGGTTCATCTCTAACCTTATCCAGGAAGGAGCTATCCTTTTCTCAAACATGCACGATCCTTCTCAGGGTTGAGGTGCCAAAGGTGCTAGGCCATCTAACCCCTCATGGCTCATATGACAAACCATAGGCATGTCCATCCAAACACCCAGTCTACTATGACATCTAATCTCATCATGTCTCTCTCTCTAACCTTCTCTTAGGGTTAGGGTTAACATCATCCTCAAAGGATGTGCGAGGTCTCTACCTTCAATGGAGATCTCTACCTCCAAGACTAACTCTCTTTTCTCATCCTCCTGACAATGAGGTCTATCCTCAGGTCTCTCCTGAGGGCTATGACAACTCGTGTCATACGACCTAGGCATGTATCTATTCTTTAGTTTGTGCTTAATCTATTAATCTTATGTCCATGACATCTTATTTACATGCTTTTCGTTAGTTTGGTGGAGGATTCCTTAGACCTTATTAACCTTTTCCATACCTCAAGAGGGTGAGGAGAAGAGAGAAAACCCTAATCCTTAAGGTCCTTAACAGAATTTGAGTTGAGAAGGGATGAACAAGATGAGAGAGTCCTAAAGGTATCTTATTTCGAATCATACCCTAAGACTTTGTCCAGGCAGTCACACGGATCCGGGAGTCCTCGTATTCTGACTAGCGGTGCAGAGGAAAATATTGCCAGCCCCCGGTCGTGATCCTTTTCTATACACCTCTGTCTTTCGGATAATCCTCTAATAATTCCCTTGGGTTCTACAGAATTTGTAAAATTTAATAATTATTAAAGATTACTTGAGGAACCTATGCTCTGATACCAATTGTAACGACCCCGCCTCCCGGTAACCCCCAATTAAGGGAGACCGAAAGGTCGGTGCCGTTATCCAATTAACAAGATCAAAGGTTCGACAAATAATCAATAACAATTATGAAATTCTACTAACTAACTAGAATTTGGTATAAAATTAAAACTTTACTTACCTTTGAAAACTTTGGGAATCTATCTATCCAAGCTTGAATCCAATCTAACTAATCCTCCTTGCACTTTATGTTTTACTTTCACAATGTGTCACTTTACTGTTTGTTCCTTCAATTGTTGTTCCTAAAACACCGAAAAACAAAACGTCGGTCAGTATATCGAAATATACTGGTATGTGGGAACAACCAAAATCTTGCAAATATGGCTAACAATTTAATAATCACAATCAAATAAACTAACAAGCCAATTTACACTTTTCAGTATGACATTCTCCACCGCTTTTACCCTAACCCTGGCATACACACCTTAGGGTGCCCTTTGCCAATGACTTATGGCCACCTTCTCAATCCAAAGCTTGGTGCCTGGGGGTCACCACTCATGGTGCCCACTAGTCATGCAATATCATAGGCCACCTTCTCATTTCCGAGCTTGGTGCCTGGGGTCACCACTCAAGGTGTCCAATGGTCTACCCATCTGGGCTTGACCCTTGGCATCATCCATCAGGGTGGCATGTAGGTGCGAGAATACATATTTCTATTTTTAATGTGATAATCATAGTGACTTTATGATTTGCAAATATGAACATCCAATAGATAATTTGCATTCAATGCGATTAACCATCCGGAAAAACCTCGGGAAACT
>OY856412.1:222249243-222276743 GCA_963693085.1 Alisma plantago-aquatica
GTATTTGGGTCTTTATTCGTTGATCCAGATTCTCCCTCTTATCCGCCCCTTTTTGATCCAGGAGCTCCAATTGACAGTGCGACAAGTGCCCCGATCTGAAAGCGGCGCCCGACCTAGAAGAATAGCGACATTGTTCATTTATCCGTTAACTGCAAGAAGGGGCGGGTTTTCCAGTTCTCAGTTTTCATAGAGGAGGACGACGAACGTGTTTCTGAACTCATCTGAGTCCTATTTGGCTGTCGTCCGAATATCAGGTGAACATATTGATAATCATCAGTTGAAATCGTTGCTATTCAAGTGTGTCTGTCCAACTTCGAAATTTGATTTGTAATGTGTATATTGATTTTCCAAGAGAATGCTGATTTGTAATGTGTATACTGATTTTTCTATTCAAGTGTCTTTACAACCTTGATATCTGTTTTATTCTGATTTGTACTTTAGAATACTAATCTATCTATACTGATTGACTTATAGTAGAAAATCCAAAAGAATGTGTATTCATCGCTCTGACTATTGTATGCCCAATGTGTTTTCTTCTCTCTGACTTTTGTATTCACAATGTGTATACATTTCTCTGACCTTTGTGTTTAAAGTAAACCCAATTTTGTGTTTGCATTTTCCATTTTTGAAGCAGTTACTCATTTGGTATGCTGGGTTACTCTTCTGACTGACAGAGTTACTGTTTTGTTACTGATAGACGTTGTTATGATACAAATCTTCCTTCAGTTACTCATTTGTTATGATGAGTTACTCTTCGGCCTGATAGAGTTACTCTCTGCTGTTTCAGATTTACTCCTCTGTACTGCTGAGTTACTGATAGACGTTGCAATGGATCCCAGTCTTGATACAGATGCTGCCAATTCAAATGTTGGCCCTGATAATGGTAATGCTAATTCTTATCCATCTGTTGGTGCTTCCACTCTGCCGCCAGCTACAGTTCCTAAAATTGGTCTCCATTTTGGAAGTTTAGATGAAGCTATTTCATTCTATTCTAGCTATGCTGGCATGAATGGTTTTAATATCAGGAAAGATGACAACAGGTATGAACGGGGAACTAAGATTCTTGTTGCCAAAGATCTGGTTTGTGACAAGCAGGGTACAATTGGCCGTTCTAAGATGTCAAGAGGGCTGCTGAGCCCCGTTTGTGATGAAGTGGGTAAGTTACAGGAAAATCTGTCTAAGAAGCACAAGCGATCTGTGAAGAGGTGTGGTTGTGGAGCCATGATCCGATTCACACTAGACAAGTCCTCATCTACGTGGGTTGTGACTGCCTTTGTTGAGGAACACAACCACGATCTTGTTGATGATGCACATCTCCGTTACTTGAAGTGTAACTCATCTCTTAATGAAACTCAAAAAGATATGCTTTCTTCCATGAGCCAAGCTAACATACCTGTATCGAGACAAATTGCATTAATGGCATCGGAGTCTGGTGGTTATGAAAATCTGACATTTACTAGCAGACAAGCTCATGGACACATCAATAGCAAGAGGAAAGAGGCAGCTAAATACGACGTCGACATGGTCTTGGATCGGTTTGCCAAGTTTAAGGTACTCGATCAGAAATTCTTCTATACATACCAAAACGATCCTGATTGTTGCTTGACTCATCTGTTTTGGGCTGATCCTATTTCCGTTGAAGATTGTGGGTTGTTTGGTGATGCGATAGTTTTTGACACCACCTACCGCACCAACAAGTATTCAATGGTTTTTGGAATGTTTGGTGGTGTTGATCACCATCGTAAGACGGTCTTGTTTGCTTCAGCTCTTATGATTGATGAGAAGTACGAGTCATTTGTATGGGTTTTCAAGCAGTATCTACTTTGTTTTGGCAAAGAGCAGTGTCCATCATAACCGATCAAGACCCGGCTATGAATGCTGCTATCCTTACTGTTTTTCCGAACTGCAAGCATCGGTTCTGCAGCTGGCACATTCTACAAAAGCTTCCCTCTAAGCTTGGTGGTGTTCCTAACAAGGAGCAGATCATAAGCTCCTTGAATGATTGCGTGTGGAATGTGGATGATGTTGGCACCTTTGAAGAGAAGTGGCATTCTGTTGTTGAGGTTTATGGTCTGTCATCTATTAATTGGTTTTCTGACATGTATGCTATGCGTTCGGATTGGGTCTCGTGCTATATGCAGTCTTCCTTCTTCGCAGGCATGAGGACAACGCAAAGGAGCGAGAGCTTGAATGCGTTCATTAGAAGCCATGTGAACAGTAAGAAGACTTTATTTGAACTTGTATGCTCATTGGAGACTGCTTACTCTCATGTACGGGAGATTGAAAATTTCAAAGACTTTGAAGACGAGTATAGTAATATCCCTTTGTCATCACTTTGGCCTCTGGAGGAGCAGATGAGAGGTATATACACAAAGTCAATTTTTAAGATTTTTCAGAGTGAGGTTCATCAAAACATGATATATAATGTAAAGGAATCTTCAGAAGGTGTGTTTGAAGTGTATCACGTTGGTGGCCTTGGATCTGCCCGCATTTTGAAGAAGAATCCATTGAGTGAGATTGTTTATTGCAACTATTACATGTTGGAATTCAAAGGTATACCTTGCAGGCACATCCTGTCCTATTTAAAGAGTCGTGACTTTTGCACTCTTCCCGAGCCATACATATATAAGAGGTGGACCAAAGGCTACAGAGAACATCCTTTGATATTTGGCAAAGCTGCAGTTAGTCATCTATCCACTGGGAGGACTCTTAAGCTTGTCTCTGCCTGCAATTCTATTGTGAACATAGCGTGTAGGAACAACGCTGTAGATATTTGCCATGAAAAACTGCTTGCATTGCAAAAGGAGCTGTTAGATTTGGATGTCTCTGATAGTTGTGCAGATGCAGGTGCTGGTGTAACTGCTTCAAATACAACTTCTTCTTCAGCTGTCAAGGTTAATATCCCCAATGTTTGTAAAACTAAGGGGAGACCCAAATCCACAGATTTGAGGTTTAAATCTGGAGTTGAGATTGCACAGTCTAAAAGAGAGAGGCAGTGCAAGAATTTTTTAGAGTTTGGTGTTAACCATGACAGCATGAATTGTCCTAAGAAGTAGTGCATTATATGATTGGGATTTGCTGCTACTATGTATACTGCTCGTGTTCTGGTGATCTTGCTGTTGCTATTGATGTATATGTGGTTCTATCTTTTTTATTGGAGTTTGTAGTGTGTTTGTGAGGCATGTTCAAATATGTAATGGGGTTGTTCTTTTTGTGTAGTTTTATGAAAGTGAGTTTGTAACTTTCTAAGTACTTCACTTGTGTTTGTAATCTATCTTTGTGTTACCTTGTGCTCCAGCAATTGTATGTATACTTTGAATATGTTATAAAGAATGTTTTCTGATCAATTGTTATTCTTTTTGAATATTATGTGTTTGTCTTTGTGTACAATGGATACTATTACTGTTGTCACAGTTACTCTTATTGCTGTCATAGTTACTCGCAGTGGGTTGTCAGTTACTCTTATTGCTGTTAGAGTTACTCGTAGGGTTGTCCGAGTTACTCGTAGTGTTTTTCCAGTTACTCACAGGCTATTTTTTTCACAGTTACTCTAACTGCTCACAGTTACTCTATCTGCTATTTCAGTTACTCGTAGTGCTCGTTCAGTTACTCGCATTGTTTTCATAGTTACTTGTAGTGTGTCACAGTTACTCGCAGTGTTGGTGCAGTTACTCGTAGTCCTTTTCCAGTTACTCGCAGGATTTTTCAGTTACTCGTAGTGTTTTTCCAGTTACTCGCAGTGGTTTTCCAGTTACTCACAGGGTTTTCCAGTTACTCGCAGTGGTTTTTCAGTTACTCGTAGGGTTTTTCAGTTACTTCCGTGCTTTTTTCAGTTACTCGCAGTGGTTTTCCAGTTACTCCCGTGCTTTTTTCAGTTACTCGCAGTGGTTTTCCAGTTACTCCCGTGCTTTTTTCAGTTACTCGCAGTGGTTTTTCAGTTACTCCCGTGCTTTTTTCAGTTACTCGCAGGGTTTTTCAGTTACTCCCGTGCCTTTTCCAGTTACTCGCAGTGGTTTTCCAGTTACTCGCAGGGTTGTTCAGTTACTCACAGTGTTTTTTCAGTTACTCGCAGGGTTTTTCAGTTACTCCCGTGCTTTTTTCAGTTACTCGCAGTGGTTTTTCAGTTACTCGATGCGTTGGTTCAGCAACATTCGAAAAGGTTTCTTCAGTTACTCGTGTGCTTTCTTCAGGTACTCGCAGGGGTCTTCAGTTACTCGCAGGGTTCTTCAGTTACTCGTAGGGGTTCCTCAGTTACTCGTAGGGGTTCTCCAATTACTCGCAGGGGTTGTTAAGTAATAGTAGGAGAAAAATGAGTACAGGAGTCTGTTGTACAAAAAGTAACTCTAGAAGAGAGAGCACAGAGCTATAAATAATTGCAGTGATGTGTCGTCAGAATAACCCAGAGTATGCTGGCATCTTTGCAACCCAACAGTAAAGAGCACTGCTGTCAATAATTGCAGCACCAACAACACAGACCATTACTCTCACTGCTGTCAATAATTGCAGCACCAACAACACAGACCATTACTCTCACTGCTGTCAATAATTGCAGCACCAACAATACAGCGGGGGGCTTTTAGATCTGCAACATCTGCATCCTCCACGACACTCTCTCCTTCCATCTCTTCTTCATCAGCAACTGCTACAGTTTCAAACACAGCGGGGGGGGGGGGGCTTTCAGATCTGCAACATCTCCATCCTCAACGGCACCCTCTCCTTCCATCTCTTCTTCATCCACTACTGCTACAGTTTCAAACACAGCGGGGGGCTTTCAGATCTACATAATCTCCATCCTCGACGCCACCCTCGAGGTCCACTTCTTCATCTGTGACTGTTACGGTTTACATAAGGTACAGTTTTACATTTCTTCAGATCCCCTTTTACATTTCTTCATAAGGTACAATTTTTCAGTAGCACCCCCTTTGACCATCTCCTCAGATCCCCTTTAACATTTCTTCACAGCCTACCATGGAGCCATTCATCCAGCCAATCAACTACACCCTTGATGACAAGACAGTGGAATCCATTTTACTTCCTATAGAATGGAACCATCTCCATTTTTAGATCAAACTAGGCAAAACCACCTTCCTAATCGGAAACCAGTCTTTCCAGATAACCCTTATGCAGAATAAAAACGGGTCACTTTCAACTGCTAAGGGCTGGAAAAGGATGATCGCACAACTCAGTCTTCACAAAGGTTGGATCATCTACCTCAAGCCAACTGATCACCAGACCATCACAGCATGGATCACAGATCAGTTCTTAGAAACACCAACTGAGCTTATCCCTCTATTCAGAATGCCTGGCGACGAAGTATACTCTGGATTGGAGGACTTTGCAGATCAGCTCTTCGTTAGGGACATACACCAAGCAGCACCGGGATCAACTGTAAATCCCATTCAGTTTGCAGAAGACACTGCTTCTTCGTCTGTCCAACGTTCCTTTCACAAGTAGCTATTTGATTTTTATGTTCAGTTAATGGACCTTCTTTACAGCCGATCTGGGTGTATTTTTCTGTATTTTAAGTTCAGTTGTTGGACCTTCTTTATATTCGATCTGGTTGTATAATATATAACTTTTTATGCTTTGAATGTTGTAATCTTGAATGTTTAGATGTAGTGTTTTGAATGGTGTAATCTTGAATGTTGTAATCTTGCTTGTGCTCTCCGTGAGCTTATGTAACTCACATGGTTGCCTAGTTACTCACATAGGATTCAGTTACTCGTATGGTTGTCTAGTTATTCTATAGCTGTCGCATAGGATTCAGTTACTCACATGTTTTATCCTTTTTGTTGTTCAGTTACTCGCAGTGTTGGTTCAGTTACTCGCAGCGTTTGTTAAGTTACTCGCAGGCTATTTGAGTTACTCACAGTATTGATACAGTTACTCGCAGCGTTGGTTCAGTTACTCGCAGTGTTGGTTCAGTTACTCGCAGGGTTGGTTCAGTTACTCGCAGGGTTGTTCAGTTACTCGCAATGTTTTCCAGTTACTCGCGAGTTTTTTTTAGTTACTTGCGAGCTTTCTTCAGTTACTCGCAGCGTTTTTCCAGTTACTCGCGAGCTTTCTTCAGTTACTCGCAGGGTTTTTCCAGTTACTCGCGAGCTTTCTTCAGTTACTCGCAGGGTTGTTCAGTTACTCGCAGCATTTTGCCAGTTACTCGCGAGCTTTGTTCAGTTACTCACATCATTTTTCTAGTTACTCGCGAGCTTTCTTCAGTTACTCGCAGGGTTGTTCAGTTACTCGCAGTGTTTTTCCAGTTACTCGCGAGCTTTGTTCAGTTACTCGCATCATTTTTCCAGTTACTCGCGAGCTTTCTTCAGTTACTCGCAGGGTTGTTCAGTTACTCACAACGTTTTTCCAGTTACTCGGAGAAGGTTGTTCAGTTACTTGCAGTGTTTGTTCAGTTACTCACAGAGGGTTGTTTAGTTACTCGTAGAGGGTTGTTCAGTTACTGCAGAGGGTTGTTCAGTTACTCGCAGGCTATTTTGAGTTACTCGTAGTGTTTTTCCAGTTACTCGGAGCGGATGTGACAGTTACTCGCAGGCTATTTGAGTTACTTGCAGTCCCTTTTCAGTTACTCGGAGTCCTTTTTCAGTTACTCGCAGCCCTTTTTCAGTTACTCGAATAGTTTGTTAAGTTACTCAATCATTACTGTCGGGTGTTCAAGCATTACTCAAGCATTCTGTTACTTTCAGCTCAGTTACTCGTAGTAGTTTCAAGATGTACATAAGCATTCAAAGCATAAAGTTATCTAAAGCATTCAAGAACATTTAGCCAAAATATAAGGGCAAAATCAATATATGTTCAAGATGACATGTACAGCAAGATCAAATGTACATTAAGATCAGTTGTAAATTCAGACTTTTAACAGTTGTACATTCAATAGCAGCTGTACATTCAGATATAAACAGCTTATACAACAGTGAGTAACTGAACAACAGCTTATACAAAAGCAGCTATACACTTGTTGTTTCTTCATTCTTTTTTGTTTCTGGTTGTTTATCAGCTTCAGCTTCTCCTCCATTGTTATCAGCAGATATACCTTCTTTGATCTTTTCGATTTCAGCTTTTTCATCGTCTCTTGGAGGCTGCAGCTGCCCCCTTGCCATCATTCGTTGAAAAATATCAGCCCTTATTGATGGTATGTCTTTGCAGGTGAAGTCCATAGGTTTACAATTTACTAGGCACTCTAGGTACTTCATGACAAAGATCCCACAGTCAAGTGAGTCTTCTTCCTGCTGTGGGCAGATCGGGTAATCCCTTTTCCACTGTGACAATTGGCTTCCCTTTTCAGGTGCACCCCTAAAGAAGTCGTGCACTATACCCACCTGCATTAAAAAAACAAGACATTTATTCATCATCAATTAAAGATCAGTAATCCTTTCAATCCACTCATAATGGACTTAATTTTTATAGATCACTTACCCATCTATTGAATTCCTTTCTTGAGTTGCTACTCCAACTCATTGAATTATAGGACCGGTGTGCTGCATCCCTGAAACTTTCTTCGTACAAGTTCCAGTGGTTGTCGTTGTTTAGTATTGTGAACACCGAGTCCATTGCGTCCCAATCTTTCATTGGAACGTTGAATAGTGGAGATAGCATGTCTATCTGTTCCAAGGTGATGTCCTCAATATTAAATGATAGCTTTTGCTGAAAATGTAGAGTTTAAAAACCACATCTATAAGTTTCAGTTTGTGTTTATATATTGTAATTTCATGTAAATTTGTATACAAAGTTTATTTGTCTTACCGGAGCATAAGTGCTCATGCAGTGCCACGTCAATCCCTTCTTCCTCCGCTTGCTTGTGCTCTCCTTGAGCATCTGTACAAAGCAGTCGAGAACCTGAATAAAACCAAAAGCTTTATCAGTTTAGCAATCAAAATTATCTATTTCAAAGAGTTAAACTACATTCTTGTTTCTTACAGGTGAATGTGTCATTTGATCCTTGTACAGGAGGGCGGCGAGGTCCTTCCCCGTGCACCAAGTGTCTTCACTGAATTTCCATTCTCGTTTTAACCTGTACATTATTTTTATAGATGTTATACATACGAGTTGGATATAGAAACATTAATGTGTTATCATTTTACATTTGACAATAACCAATTCTCTTACATTTTTTCTATGTTGTCCATGAAGTGATGGACAATTTCTTTGGCTTATTTTGTCTTGAAATGTTCAAAACCTATGAAGTTTGACATCTTGTGCTGTCAACAACAATAGAGAAATCCATGTTAGAATCAATCTTCATTTTTCCCAAGTTATTTAAGCATTTCTGTCAGTTACTTAAGCATTACTCTCGGTTACTCATTCATTATTTTCAGTTACTCAAGCATTATATTCAGTTACTCATTCATTATGTGCAGTTACTCAAGCATTATATTCAGTTACTCAAGCCTTACGTGCAGTTGCTCAAGCCTTACTTGCAGTTACTCAAGCATTAGGTTCAGTTACTCAAGCTTTAGGTTCAGTTACTCAAGCATTACTTGCAGTTATGATATACTTGAAAGGAGATGAAAATTACCTTTTCCTCCCTTATTTTCTTCACATTTTTCTCTATGCTTCCTATCTTTGGCTCTTCCATCGTCTTCTTCTTCAATCTTCTTCTGGGCTTCTTCTGCCCTTCTTCTTCTGCTATCTTCTCTGGCTGTTGGCTCCCTTCTTTTTGTTTCTTTTGGTCTGCCTCTTCTGCAGACTTTGGTTCTTCAGAACTGTTGTCCTTTGTTTCTTTTTTCTCCTTTTCTTCTTGTTTCTTTTGGTCTGCATCTTCTGCAGAACTGTTGTCTTTTGTTTCTTTGTTCTCCTCTTCATCAACATTTTTCCCGTCCTCACTTTGATCTTCAGATTCTACGTATTTTCTTCTGAGGGTTAGCCTTCTTCATTTTGTCGGTGGGGCGACATCCTTTGTCGGTGCGTCTTTCGGTTCATCTACATTCACCGAGACAAAACCCTCTACAAATTCCTGGAATCCACTTCCAGGTGACTGTGATTTGTTACCCTCATCTTCCCACTTTCTTTTTAGGTTTTTGTTCTCTTCTTCTAACTTGGCTATTCTTTCTTCTAGCCTTTTATTCTCCAATTGCAGTTCTGTGAATTTATCAACACTTATTCTTGTGCAGGTCTGCTTATGTATTTTGAGCTCCTCCTCCAACATTTTGATTCTTGTCTCCAGGGTGGAGGTGTCAATAGTGTCTCCCTCTTCGATGATTGGTTTTGCTGGAGCCTCAATGGTTGTTGGCGTACTTTTTTCTGGCATGTAATTCGATGATTTTGCAGCATGCCAATCATCTCCCTGGTCTACCACTATCATTTGACATACCTGTCCAACATATAAAAAAAATAATGTGTTAATTGCAGAGGGTTGTTCAGTTACTGCAGGCTATTTTGAGTTACTCGCAGAGGGTTGTTCAGTTACTCGCAGAGGGTTGTCCAACATATAAAAAAAAATAATGTGTTACTGCAGAGGGTTGTCCAACATATAACAAAAAATAATGTGTTACTGCAGGCTATTTTGAGTTACTCGCAGAGGGTTGTTCAGTTACTCACAGGCTATTTTGAGTTACTCGTAGTGTTTTTTGAGTTACTCGCAGTGTTTTTTGAGTTACTCGCATGCTATTTTGAGTTACTCGCAGTGTTGTATATTAGATTTTGTAACAAAGATTAGATAATCTTACATCCTTAGGCTCCACTTTCACTAATTCCATCAATTTCTCGACCGGCGCAGCCCACTTCTTTATCCTTGGCTTGGAGTCAAGGAATGTTGGCTTTGCCATCTTTGTCATCTCATATGCCCAAACCTGCATGTAATATATAGAAAATATAATGCATATGTAACTGCACCCCCATAGTCAATATTGTATCAATGTAGTTGAATATGATTTTATTCACTTACGCATAGGCACATGACACAGCCTGTTGTGTACAGGGTGTTCTTAGCCCCTTTCTCTCCTTTCCTTCTTAGCTGGACATTCTCCTTTAGCATCTTCATATTCTTGAAGATACTCCCATGCACCAGCTTTGCCCAATTCATCTGCCCAGTGGAAGTTACATTATCTAGGTAGTGGATAATGTAGATTGGTGCGCAATAGCTAGTGTCTGGGATTAGGAATGTTGCCAGCAGGTGCAACATCCACGCATGACACATATTTGTATTGTCCGCTGGATTGTTGGTCTTGGCATATTCTTGCCAAAGTTTTGTCAAGTTGTCCTTATGCAGGACATCTTTTTCTCTCAATTTCTTTGATGTCTCACCTTCATTTCTATTTTTACAAGTCTCCTTCGCAAACTCTTGCCATATCGACTTTACTATGGCAGAATCTTTTCTTTGTGTTATTTCTATACCTTTGCTGGGGATACCTAGAATTATCCCCACGTCATCTACTGTCATCCTTCTTTCCTCTCCGTCGGCCAGCAGAAATATGTCTTCATCGACATATCTATCAATTAAATCCTCTAACAAGCCTATGTCAACCGCAAGATTTGGCATATTTATGAGGTTTGCAAAGGCTGTTGAGCTCAGCATCATAAGTTGTTCCTTTGTATAAACCATGCTCTTGCTGGTATTGTTGTAGCTCTTTAAGGAGCACCTGTGGTATAGTCTATTTACTCCCACTGCAAACATATCAAAATTTATCGTTAGAGCTCATTGTTTATTTTGTAAAAGCTATTTAATAAACTATAAGTAACTGAAAATTAAAACTATTACAAATCCATACAATCTTACCTTTCTCTTTAGCCTTTTCTGTCTCTTTCTGTTTCTGACTTGCAGTTGTACTCTCCTCATCCCCTTTGCTTTCTTCTCCTGCATACAAATAAAGTTATTCCAATAATGTAGTAGTTAGCTTAACAATATTGTTTTATCGCTTATTATCAGTTACTCAAACATTACTCTTGGTTACTCAAGCATTATGTAATAGTTACTCAAGCATAAATTTCAGTTACTCAAGCATTAATCTCAGTTACTCAAGCACTACTATCGGTCACTCAAGCAATATGTGATAGTTACTCGAGCATAAGTTTTAGTTACTCAAGCATTACTCTCAGTTACTCAAGCATTACTCTCGGTTACTCAAGCATAATGTAATAGTTACTCAATCATAAATTTTAGTTGCTCAAGCATTAATCTCAGTTACTCAAGCATTAATCTCAGTTAATCAAGCACTACTATCGGTCACTCAAGCAATATGTGATAGTTACTCGAGCATAAATTTCAGTTACTCAAGCATTACTCTCGGTTACTCAAGTATTACTCTCGGTTACTCAAGCATAATGTAATAGTTACTCAATCATAAATTTCAGTTACTCAAGCATTACTCTCGGTTACTCAAGCATTACTCTCGGTTACTCAAGCATTATGTGATAGTTACTCGAGCATAAATTTCAGTTACTCAAACACTACTATCGGTCACTCAAGCAATATGTGATAGTTACTCAAGTATTAATTTCAGTTATTGAAGCATTACTCTTGGTTACTCAAGCATTACTCTTGGTTACTCAACCATTATGTGATAGTTACTTGAGCATAAATCTCGGTTACTCACACATTATTCTCGGTTAGTCAAACATTCTATAATAGTTACTCAAGCATTAATCTCGGTTACTCAACATTAATGTCTGTTATTCAAGCATTTTGTAATAGTTACTCAAGCATCAATTTCAGTTACTCAAACATTACTATCAGTTACTCAAGCATTAATATCGGTTACTCAAGCATTACTCTCGGTTATTCAAGAAGCATTATGTAATAATTACTCGAGCATTACCTTGTTGTTCAAATTCTACCGCTTTGCTGTGCGTACATTCTTTCTTCTCAGCTGCTATGTTGACTCCACGACCAGCAGTAGCAACATTACTGCGCTTTGTACTTTTTGATGGAGGTTTGATCCATGGGGGAGCTGTAACTCCTATTTTTTTGCCTTTATCCTGTGTCTTAGTTGTCTGAGGAGTCTCAGCAGCAAGCCCCTTCTTCATTCCCGTAGCTTCTTCTTTCCCCTCTTTTTCCGCTTCTACGTCCTTGGTAGCCTCTTTCTTATCCTCTTTCGGGGTTGTCGGAGTAGTGTGGTCGAGTATTTCCCTTTCCGTCGGTGATGTTGATTTATCCGCTTCTTCTGGTTCTTTGGCCATCTTCTCCTCGGCCTGATGGGGCTGCATTTTGATGTCATCATCTTCTTCAATCACTGGTCGTGGACGCCTTAGCCACGGCGGCCCTGTCGAGGTATTCCTTGACGCTTGCTTTGTTCTCGTCATATTGGAAGAGGTAACTGTCGGAATTCAGATGCAGCGAGATGGAGGAGCAATTAGAGACGGAGTTCGGGTCGCCGGTGATTTTTGCACGACAGGCAGAGCGACGAGTGAGGAGGAAGTGCGTGAGAACGGGAGGGCGACAATCTGGGGTTCTGCTTCAGCGGGGACGGCGCGACAAACTGGGGTTTGCTTCGGCGGGGACGGCGATGATCTGGGGTTCGCGAGTAGCTCTCTCTTGCGGGGACGACGTGACGAACTGGTAGCCGGGCTCTTTTTCCCATTTTTCTCCCTTCCGGAACTGCTGCCGGGTAGCCTAAAGTTGTTACCTGCGCGGGCAACTAATATTAACTCATATATATATATATATATATATATATATATATACATATATATATATATATACGTATATATATATACGTATATATATATATATATATATATATATATACGTATTTATATACATACGTATATATACATACATATATACATACATATATATATACATATATATATATACATATATATATATATATATACATATATATATACTTATAGATATGTATATACATATATATACATATATATACTTATAGATATGTATATACATATATATATATGTATATATATACGTATTATATATATACGTATATATATATACACACATATATATATATATAAATATATAAATATATATATATATATATATATATACACGTATATATATATATTTATATATATATTTATATACGTATATATACGTATATATATATATGATATATATATATATATATATATATATATATATATATATATATATATATATATATATATATATATATATATATATATATATATATATATATATATATAATCATTGCACAACTCAATATACAAGATATTGAGGCATTATTTGAAAAGAACTATAGTGATAATCCATTAGCCCTTTGGAATATCAGTCAAGAATGGGCTACAATCGAACTAATTGATGAAAATAAAATAATCAGAGTAAAACCCATGAGATATAATCCTGTTGATATTGAAGAATTCCGTACCCAATTACAAGAATTAGAAACATCATAATTAATACAGAAATAAAAAAGCCCTCATTCTAGTCCAGCATTCATGGTAAGAAACCATGCATAAATAAAAAGAGGAAAAGCTAGAATGGTATTAAATTATAAGCAACTAAATCAATATACCAAATTTGATGGATATTTTCTTCCACATAAAGAAACTTTAATAAATATGACAAGAGGAAAAAATATTTATTCAAAATTTGACTGTAAATCGGGATTTTACCAAATATGATTAGATGAAAAAAGTATACCATTAGCAACATTTAGTACTCCACAAGGACATTATGAATGGACGGTAATGCCTTTTGGATTAAAAAATGCTCCGCAGATATATCAAAGAAGAATGGATAAAGTATTTGAACCATATAATTCTTTTTGTCTAGTATATGTTGATGACATTTTCATAGCCAGTAAAAATGAGGAAGAACATTATAAACATTTAAAAATATTTTCCCTTCTTTGCCAAAAAGTAGGGATAGTATTATCTAAAAAGAAAACAGAAATTTGTAAATCCAGAATAGAATTCTTAGGACTAAAGTTGGACTCAAGCGGAATAGAACTACAAGAACATATTGTAGAATTTTTTTTTATATTTCCAGATAAAATAGAAGATAAAAAACAATTACAAAGATTTTTAGGATGCTTAAATTACGCTGAACAATTCATAGAAAATTTGGCAAAATTAAGAAACCCCTTACAAAAACTATTAAAGAAAAATACTATTTTTCTTATGACAGAGGAACTCATAAATCATGTTAGATTTATAAAAGAAAAATGTAAAAATCTACCAAGATTAGATCTTCCTTTAGAAAACGATGACTTAATTATAGAAACTGACGCCTCAGAAGAATTTTGGGGAGCAGTCTTAAAAAAGAAAGACGAACAAAAGGAAAAAATATGCAGATATACATCTGAAACATTTACAGATACAGAAAAAAGATATCACTCAAACGAAAAGGAATTATTAGCATTAAAAAGGGAATTAAAAAGTTTTCCTATTTTTTATTACCTAAAAAATTCTTAGTAAGAGTTGATAATACTCAGGTAAAAGATTTTATTAAAAATAATTTACCATCCACGCCAGAATATAAAAGACTAAGTAGATGGCAAACATTCTTTGTAGAATATATTTTTGATATAGAAATTATTAAAGGAGAAACTAACGTTCTTGAATATTTTTTATCAAGAGAATACAATGGAGCAGGTTGACAAAAAACTTGCATAATTGGAAGCTCGACTGCAACGAAATTGTAATTTGTTACAAGAAAATTATGTAGAATTAGCAGAGATGATCCAAAAGCAAGATAAAATTATTGATAACATAGAAGAAAGTAAGCAAGATATTGCAGATTTAAACTGCTTCAGAAGGGAGATTCAACAAAAAGGATCAGAAACAACAAGGACGGATAAAATGACAGGTAAAAGGCCGATAGATATATCCCTCCAGATTTCTGATTCTGTCAGAAAAAATACTGAAATTACAAGCCTGATGGCAAAAGAAAGCAGCTTTAAAACTGCTAAGACCAGCTTTACAACTGAGAATACTATATCCTCAGAGAAAGAAAGTAGCCAAGTGGCAAGAAGCAATTTTCAAACTGCTATTTCTTCAGAAAATAGTTCCCGCCTAACAACGGAGAATATGATCTATTCGGAGAAAGAATCCCGCAATAAAGCGGAAAATATAAAACTGATGCCTGAAAGGATATTTAAATTCCGGATATCTCAGAACGAGCAGGAGTATGACCTATAATTGAGTCTTGCAGAGTTTTTAACAAAAAATGAAAATGAATATAGAACTTTATTAGAGATTGTTTACAATCTCAAAATGACGAAAACATGTGTTCCAGATCATACGGGAATATATCCCAGGATTAACTTTGACAAAGGAGCTGATTCAAGAATCATCAGAGACTATTTCAGAATCGGAGCAGCAAATTTAATATATTTAAGCCAAGACCTTGGGGAAATACAAGGACTGCCCCAAGATATTGCCAGAGTAGTTAGAGAATTTAAAAACAATAGTCCACTAGTAAAACCTACTAGTGACATTTATATCAAGATTTTCTCAACATCAGAGGACTGGAAAAAACTAAAGAAATTCAGTCCAATACACTGCATTCAAATTGGGGTATCTTCCCCAGAATACGTCAAAGAAATTGATGCAGATTACAGAAATGAATTTGAAGAGAACAAGGTTTACAAGGAATTTTTTGAAACAAGAAGGGCATTAGGATTAAAAGTCCTTTGCCAAGTATTGGAAAAATTAATTAATGAAAATTGAAGTTGGCTTCATAAAGCTTCAGATAATACAATTATTTTATCCAATACAAGAAGAGCTAATACATCCACAAAAATCAATTTAGAGAGGTTTCTAAAAAGAATAGAAATCGGACAAATCAGATCAAGCAACAGATTTCAGCAGATATTTTGCCAGCTCAGAAAGCACGAAGGAAGGATATGTCCCGCGTGCCAAGACAAGATGGAAAGAGACAACCACAACAACACTAGCCACTAAAGAAGATGTAAGCAATGACGATAATACATCAGATACGTCAGCAATGCCGTAAGAAGGCATTTGCAAAAAAGAAGGAGAAAAAAGACAAAGAACTCTCAACCGGACAGATGTGCGAAGGAGAAAGACATCAAAAAGCAAAACACTCACCACTGGACAAGTGTGCGACAAACATGTAAAGAAGAAAGAATGTAAGCATCAATGTAATGAGGGGAGCGTCTATATAAGCTCTCGAAGACTAGTAGGAAGACTCGTAGTTGGAGAGAGTCCCAAGGGTAGCTATGTATGTACATTAAAGTCTTGCAATAAAAGAGTAGAGTCTCGATTCCCTAATTCTATTCCAGATTCCATTTCAAGTTCTTGAGATGATTCTTGCGTGTTAATCCCATAAGTGTAGGAAGCAAGCTCCAACTTGAAGATCATAATCCTTGTACTATCATAGAGTAGGAAAGATAGTGTGTAACCCGTTACACCCCCAGTTCTTTCTATCTTCAGCGGTCGAGAGTTATCTCTCCCTTATTCCATCCTGGAGGCCATAGTCCAGAAGTCCGACCAAGTAAAGAAGTGCATAAGGACACAGGGACATGAGACTATAGGATGATGAGGAGTCTGAGATCCGGAACGTCAAAGTCTAAGGAGTACTTCTCTTAGAAATCGTTAAGAGAAGATCGACTGGCGTTAAAGATAAGAGGAAGCGAGGTGGGCAACACAGGTATACAGATTATCTTGCTATCTATGATACTCAGAGAGTTATTGTCTTCTTTCTGGATGCTAGTTTCTTACACTATGAATTTAATTATGCGAAAACCTCGTAGTATAAGGGAGAAGATATTAAGAATCCAATCTAAAAAATGTAAATGTAATCATTGTAGACAAAATGAAAAAGCTAAGAAAGCATACAACACCCATAAGGGCAGTTCGAGTATGTTTTCAAAGCATGATAACAGAATCAAAAATTTCTACATAGAAAAAGTGGTATCAGAGCCATGTAACGATTCAAAACACAAAGATAAAATTGTAAAAAACGAATTTAACAAGTTAGAAGATAATAACATATACGAAGCTTTAGATCTGGAATTCGAAGTTAATATTGAATAATATGTATAAGAAATTAGAAGTACAGGTTCATAAAAACCATTCGAAAAATTTTCAGAAGATCCATGAAATGATAGTAGAATTGCAAAGAACAATGGAATATTTGTATGAAAAACAAAATAACGAGTGTTTATAAAAAATAAACCTATTCCAAACAAGTGGAAATGAAATAAGTCTATGTCCTCTTCAGATAGAAGAAACATACGACTTTAAAATCGAACAATTAGAAAATAGATACTTAGAAGCCGAAGTAGAAGAATTAGATAATCTAAATCAAGAAATAGTAAGATTAACGGAAAAAGTTAGAACAGTAAACATGAAACCGCTACAAGAAGAAAGTTCTGGAAGTCAGGTTACCATGCCAACAACAATCCCTAGAGGACAAGATGAGATACCAGAACAATCAAGAACTAGATACTGGTCAGATCCTAGCTTTAGAAGAAAACCTACTGATAGAAATACATACGAAGGAATAAACTGGGCATCAGATAGAAGACCAAGTAATATTGTTATAGAAACCCCAATTGATTATATGAATCAAGAATATATTAGTGCTAACGGAATTTATTTAAATTTAAATTGTGTAAGAAATATAGACGAAGCCATAACAAGATGGGCAAAAGCCACATATTTATTAATAACATCACAAAGCTATGATGTAGAAACAACATCAAGATTTTGTCATTTAACTTTCCAAGGAATCGTAGCAGATTGGTGGAATGGATTAACTGACAACGATAAAGAAGTAGTAAAAGGAACAACAACTACATTAGCCCAAGTAGTAAATAATTATGAGAATGAATTAAGAAGGGAATTTTTAGGTGAAACGTGGAATGTAAATAAAGACACAGAAAAAAGAAAAAGAAAAACAGAGATTTATCTTTTTATTATATAACTTAAAACTCTTTGATATGTGCCGAATTGATGAATATATATGTAAATTTCAGGAGTATTTTTATAAAATATATGATAGAACGGATAAAGAAAATGTTACCAGTAAGAGTTTATTAAACTTATTTTATACAAAGGTACGCGGCCCATGGGGATTTAAAGTGATGCAATTATATCCTCAATATATAGGACAAAGAGCAGATACATTAGGAGGATGAATAGAATTTCTAAGAATGAAATTAGAAGAATGGTGTGCAGAAGCCACACTAAGTAGAAAAACAAATAAAGTAGTAAAACAAGGACTTTGTTGTTCCCAACTAATTCATCCAATAACCATAGGATGTGAACCAATGAGGTACAATAGAAGAAACAAATATAAATTCAAGAAAAGGAAAAGGTTTGGATTTAAACCTAAACCGAAACAAAAATATTACAGAAGAAAGAAAATTTATAATAAAAAGAAACCAAAAAAATGTAAATGCTTTATATGTCAGGAAATAGGACATTATGCTAATGAATGTCCAAAAAGAGGATCTAAGAAGATTAATCAAAAGCAATTCGAGGAAATTATAGAAGAACTTTCTGAGATCGAAAATATTCAAGAATTTTTCCAAATAATTGATGATGAGCAATCCGATGGATCAATCTATTATTTCTCAGACACAGAATCAGACTGAAGAAGAAATAATAGAAGAATATCAGGAAGAAGCAGGAAACTTCTTGCAAGAGGTATTAATAGATAGAAAATTATTTAATAGAATAAGAAACACTGAATTAAGATTAGAAAATTCTGATGGATTTAGAACATCAATTTTTGAGAAAATTACCCAAAGAAAACATATTTTTTTATTACGGAATAACTAATAGAGAAATGCCTATGCAAATAGAATATACTACAAATAGAATAAATATACCTTTACTTAGAAAAGAAGATTTAATGAGGAAAATGGAAAAAATAAAAGACAGATCTAAAATAGGATGGATTCACATATGAGCTATTCAAATGATGATTAAAGCAACTTTTAGAGAAGGAATAGATTCACCTATAAATATTGTATTAATGGATAATAGGATTAATGATAGAAAAGATGCTACGTTAGGAATATTACAAGGAAATCTTAGTCATCAGAAACTAATCTTTAATATTTATCCAAAGATAAGTGTAAATATTAGAGATAATAATATAAATAGAACCTTAAGTTTAATACAGGATTTTTAAAGAACAGAATTCATGAAAAAAGGATCCATTCCTTACTCGATAACATATATAATAAGTTATGCGCTTAGTAATACACATCACTCTGAAAAATTCAAAGATAAAGATATTATAATGCTTCCTAATATATTTAAAGATATAGGAAAAATTACTAAGCCAAATATAATATCAGAAATAGAAATACCAGAAAACATAAACATAGATGTTTCAGAAAAACCCCTAGTAACAGATAACAAAATCCCAAGGAGATTACGATATGAAGGAAATCAATTACAATTAACAAATGATGATAGAATTGAAGAAGCCAGAGCAAGCATGGATAGATATAATGGAAGATTACGACCAATATTAAGAAATTTGCCAAGAACGACAAGTTTAAGAATTTTAGCAGATAATAGAAATGCTAGAAATTATAAATTATATGGAAAATATTTTAATGGACAAGAATGGAATATGACTACAATATTAATAGATTCAGGGGCAGGAGTTTCATTTATTCAACAAGGAATGATACCTTATTTAGAAAAATACCCATAGGATCACCGTATGCATATACGAATTTCGATGGATAAGAATATGAAATTACACATCAAGCCATAGTTCCAATTGAAATACAAGATATACAAATTGACATTACATTCTATGTACAATCAGATAGTCGTAATGACGACATAGAAATTATATTAGGAATGAGTGCATTACAACAAATGGAACCATTTTCACTACAAAGTGAAGGACTATATGTTACACATAATAACCAAGAATATTTTTGGAAAAAAGAAAATGACTAGTATATATAGTGTATATATAGTAGTAGGAATTGTATACGAAGAATATAAAATAGAATACATTCATGCATTCCTAGACACAGGTGAAGGAACTTGTATTGCTCGAAGACAATGCTTTCCTGAAAAATATATTACAACATTACCTACATTATATGGAAAAGATTTTACAGGAAAAAGACATGAATTAACTCATGGAGTTAGAAAACCTAAAATTATTTTAGGAAATTATATAGTTACATGTCCCCCATTTTATACTCCCGAATATGCACAACAAGACATATTACTAGGAAATAATTTCACACAAAAATTCAAATTATATATACAACATCAACATTATATTTAACTATTAACACCTTGTGATCATTGGATTACAGTAAAAAGAATACAAAAAGCATATAAAAGAAACAAATTTAATTTTCGCAGGAAACGTGGTGATTATATTACAAATAAAAAAAAACCCATAACAGGGAAAATCATTGCACAACTCAATATACAAGATATTGAGACATTATTTGAAAAGAACTATAGTGATAATCCATTAGCCCTTTGGAATATCAGTCAAGAATGGGCTACAATCGAACTAATTGATGAAAATAAAATAATCAGAGTAAAACCCATGAGATATAATCCTGTTGATATTGAAGAATTTGAGAGGTTTCTAAACAGAATAGAATCCGGACAAATCAGATCAAGCAACAGATGTCAGCAGATATTTTGCCAGCTCAAAAAACACGAAGGAAGGATATGTCCCGCGTGCCAAGACAAAACGGAAAGAGACAGCCACAACAACACTAGCCGCTGAAGAAGACGTAAGCAATGACGATAATACATCAGATACGTCAGAAATGACGTAAGAAGCCATTTGCAAAAAAGAAGGAGAAAAAAGACAAAGAACTCTCCACCGGACAGATGTGCGAAGGAGAAAGACATCAAAAAGCAAAACACTCGCCACCGGACAAGTGTGCGACAAACATGTAAAGAAGAAAGAATGTAAGCATCAATGTAACGAGGAGAGCGTCTATATAAGCTCTCAAAGACTAGTAGGGAGACTTACTCATAGTTGGAGAGAGTCCCAAGGGTATCTATGTATGTACATTAAAGTCTTGCAATAAAAGAGCAGAGTCTCGATTCCCTAATTCTATTCCAGATTCCATTTCAAGTTCTTGAGATGATTCTTACGTGTTAATCCCATAAGTGTAGGAAGCAAGCTCCGGCTTGAAGATCATAATCCTCGTACTATCATAGAGTAGGAAAGATTGTGTGTAACCCGTTACACCCCCAGTTCTTTCTATCTTCAGCGGTCGAGAGTTATCTCTCCCTTATTCCATCCCGGAGGCCATCGTCCAGAAGTCCGACCAAGTAAAGAAGTGTATAAGGACACAGGGACATGAGGCTATAGGATGATGAGGAGTCTGAGATCCGGAACGTCGAAGTCTAAGGAGTACTTCTCTTAGAAATCGTTAAGAGAAGATCGACTGGCGTTAAAGATAAGAGGAAGCGAGGTGGGCAACACAGGTATACAGATTATCTTGCTATCTATGATACTCAGAGAGTTATTGTCTTCTTTCTGGATGCTAGTTTCTTACACTATGAATTTAATTATGCGAAAACCTCGTAGTATAAGGGAGAAGATATTAAGAATCCAATCTAAAAAATGTAAATGTAATCATTGTAGACAAAATGAAAAAGCTAAGAAAGCATACAACACCCATAAGGGCAGTTCGAGTATGTTTTCAAAGCATGATAACAGAATCAAAAATTTCTGCATAGACAAAGTGGTATCAGAGCCATGTAACGATTCAAAACACAAAGATAAAATTGTAAAAAACGAATTTAACAAGTTATAAGATAATAACATATACAAAGCTTTAGATCTGGAATTCGAAGTTAATATTGAATAATATGTATAAGAAATTAGAAGTACAGGTTCATGAAAACCATTCAAAAAATTTTCAAAAGATCCAAGAAATGATAGTAGAATTGCAAAGAACAATGGAATATTTGTATGAAAAACAAAATAACGAATGTTTATAAAAAATAAACCTATTCCAAACAAGTGGAAATGAAATAAGTCTATGTCCTTTTCAGATAGAAGAAACAGACGACTTTAAAATCGAACAATTAGAAAATAGATACTTAGAAGACGAAGCAGAAGAATTAGATAATCTAAGTCAAGAAATAGTAAGATTAACGGAAAAAGTTAGAACAGTAAACATGAAACCGCTACAAGAAGAAAGTTCTGGAAGTCAGGTTACCATGCCAACAACAATCCCTAGAGGACAAGATGAGATACCAGAACAATCAAGAACTAGATACTGGTCAGATCCTAGCTTTAGAAGAAAACCTACTGATAGAAATAGATACGAAGGAATAAACTGGGCATCAGATAGAAGACCAAGTAATATTGCTATAGAAACACCAGTTGATTATATGAATCAAGAATATATTAGTGCTAACGGAATTTATTTAAATTTAAATTGTGTAAGAAATATAGATGAAGCCATAACAAGATGGGCAAAAACCACATATTTATCAATAACATCACAAAGCTATGATGTAGAAACAACATCAAGATTTTGTCATTTAACCTTCCAAGGAATCGTAGCAGATTGGTGGAAAGGATTAACTGACAACGATAAAGAAGCAGTAAAAGGAACAACAACTACATTAGCCCAAGTAGTAAATAATTATGAGAATGAATTAAGAAGGGAATTTTTAGGTGAAACGTGGAATGTAAATAAAGACACAGAAAAAGAAAAAGAAAAACAGAGATTTATCTTTTTATTATATAACTTAAAACTCTGTGATATGTGCCGAATTGATGAATATATATGTAAATTTCAGGAGTATTTTTATAATATATATGATAGAACGGATAAAGAAAATGTTACCAGTAAGAGTTTATTAAACTTATTTTATACAAAGGTACCCGACCCATGGGGATTTAAAGTGATGCAATTATATCCTCAATATATAGGACAAAGAGCAGATACATTAGGAGGACGAATAGAATTTCTAAGAATGAAATTAGAAGAATGGTGTGCAGAAGCCACACTAAGTAGAAAAACAAATAAAATAGTAAAACAAGGACTTTGTTGTTCCCAACTAACTCATCCAATAACCATAGGATGTGAACCAATGAGGTACAATAGAAGAAACAAATATAAATTCAAGAAAAGGAAAAGGTTTGGATTTAAACCTAAACCGAAACAAAAATATTACAGAAGAAAGAAAAATTATAAGAAAAAGAAACCAAAAGAATGTAAATGCTTTATATGTCAAGAAATAGGACATTATGCTAATGAATGTCCAAAAAGAGGATCTAAGAAGATTAATCAAAAGCAATTCGAGGAAATTATAGAAGAAGAACTTTCTGAGATCAAAAATATTCAAGAATTTTTCCAAATAACTGATGATGAGCAATCCGATGGATCAATCTATTATTTCTCAGACACAGAATCAGACTGAAGAAGAAATAATAGAAGAATATCAGGAAGAAGCAAGAAACTTCTTGCAAGAGGTATTAATAGATAGAAATTTATTTAATAGAATAAGAAACACTGAATTAAGATTAGAAAATTTTGATGGATTTAGAACATCAATTTTTGAGAAAATTACCCAAAGAAAACATATTTTTTATTACGGAATAACTAATAGAGAAATGCCTATGTAAATAGAATATACTAGAAATAGAATAAATATACCTTTACTTAGAAAAGAATATTTAATGAGGAAAATGGAAAAAATAAAAGACAGATCTAAAATAGGATGGATTCACATAGGAGCTATTCAAATGATGATTAAAGAAACTTTTAGAGAAGGAATAGATTCACCTATAAATATTGTATTAATGGATAATAGGATTAATGATAGAAAAGATGCTACGTTAGGAATATTACAAGGAAATCTTAGTCATCAGAAACTAATCTTTAATATTTATCCAAAGATAAGTGTAAATATTAGAGATAATAATATAAACAGAACCTTAAGTTTAATACATGATTTTCAAAGAACAGAATTCATGAAAAAAGGATCCATTCCTTACTCGATAACATATATAATAAGTTATGCTCTTAGTAATACACATCACTCTGAAAAATTCAAAGATAAAGATATTATAATGCTTCCTAGTATATTTAAAGATATAGGAAAAATTACTAAGCCATATATAATATCAGAAATAGAAATACGAGAAAACATAAACATAGATGTTTCAGAAAAACCCTAGTAACAGATAACAAAATCCCAAGGAGATTACGATATGAGGGAAATCAATTACAATTAACAAATGGAGACATAATAGAAGAAGCCAAAGAAAGCATGGATAGATATAATGGAAGATTACGACCAATATTAAGAAACTTGCCAAGAACGACAAGTTTAAGAATTTTAGCAGATAATAGAAATGCTAGAAATTATAAATTATATGGAAAATATTATAATGGACAAGAATGGAATATGACTACAATATTAATAGATTCAGGGGCAAGAGCTTCATTTATTCAACATGGAATGATACCTTATTTAGAAAAAATAACCATAGGATCACCGTATGCATATACAAATTTCGATGGACAAGAATATGAAATTACACATCAAGCCATAGTTCCAATTGAAATACAAGATATAAAAATTGACATTACACTCTATGTACAATCAGATAGTCATAATGACGACATAGAAATTATATTAGGAATGAGTGCATTACAACAAATGGAACCATTTTCACTACAAAGTGAAGGACTATATTTTACACATAATAACCAAGAATATGTTTGGAAAAAAGAAAATGACTAGTATATGTAGTGTATATATAGTAGCAGGAATTGTATATGAAGAATATAAAATAGAATACTTTCATGCATTCCTAGACACAGGTGTAGGAACTTGTATTGCCCAAAGACAATGCTTTCCTGAAAAATATATTACAACATTACCTACATTATATGGAAAAGATTTTACAGGAAAAAGACATGAATTAACTCATGGAGTTAGAAAACCTAAAATTATTTTAGGAAATTATATAGTTACATGTCCACCATTTTATACTCCTGAATATGCACAACAAGACATATTACTAGGAAATAACTTCACACAAAAATTCAAATTATATATACAACATCAACATTATATTCAACTATTAACACCTTGTGATCATTGGATTACAGTAAAAAGAATACAAAAAGCATATAAAAGAAATAAATTTAATTTTCGTAGGAAACGTGGTGATTATATTACAAATAAAAAACAACCCATAATAGGGAAAATCATTGCACAACTCAATATACAAGATATTGAGGCATTATTTGAAAAGAACTATAGTGATAATCCATTAGCTCTTTGGAATATCAGTCAAGAATGAGCTACAATCGAACTAATTGATGAAAATAAAATAATCAGAGTAAAACCCATGAGATATAATCCTGTTGATATTGAAGAATTCCGTACCCAATTACAAGAATTAGAAACATCACAATTAATACAGAAATTAAAAAGCCCTCATTCTAGTCCAACATTCATGGTAAGAAACCATGCAAAAATAAAAAGAGGAAAAGCTAGAATGGTAGTAAATTATAAAAAACTAAATCAATATACCAAATTTGATGGATATTTTCTTCCACATAAAGAAACTTTAATAAATATGATAAGAGGAAAAAATATTTATTCAAAATTTGACTACAAATCGGGATTTTACCAAATAGGATTAGATGAAAAAAGTATACCATTAACAACATTTAGTACTCCACAAGGACATTATGAATGGACGGTAATGCCTTTTGGATTAAAAAATGCTCTGCAGATATATCAAAGAAGAATGGACAAAGTATTTGAACCATATAATTCTTTTTGTCTAGTATATGTTGATGACATTTTAATGGCTAGTAAAAATGAGGAAGAACATTATAAATATTTACAAATATTTTCCCTTCTTTGCCAAAAAGCAGGGATAGTATTATCTAAAAAGAAAACAAAAATTTGTAAATCCAGAATAGAATTCTTAGGACTAAAGTTGGACTCAAGCGGAATAGAACTACAAGAACATATTGTATAAAAAACTGTTATGAAGATAAAAAACAATTACAAAGATTTTTAGGATGCTTAAATTACGCTGAACAATTCATAGAAAATTTGGCAAAATTAAGAAACCCCTTACAAAAACTATTAAAGAAAAATACTATTTTTCTTATGACAGAGGAACTCATAAATCATGTTAGATTTATAAAAGAAAAATGTAAAAATCTACCAAGATTAGATCTTCCTTTAGAAAACGACGACTTAATTATAGAAACTGACGCCTCAGAAGAATTTTGGGGAGCAGTCTTAAAAAAGAAAGACGAACAAAAGGAAAAAATATGCAGATATACAGATACAGAAAAAAGATATCACTCAAACAAAAAGGAATTATTAGCATTAAAAAAGGGAATTAAAAAGTTTTCCTATTTTTTATTACCTAAAAAATTCATAGTAAGAGTTGATAATACTCAGGTAAAATCTTTTATTAAAAATAATTTACCATCCACGCCTGAATATAAAAGACTAAGTAGATGGCAAACATTCTTTACCGAATATATTTTTGATATAGAAATTATTAAAGGAGAAACTAACGTTCTTGCAGATTTTTTATCAAGAGAATACAATGGAGCAGGTTGACAAAAACCTTGCAGAATTGGAAGCTCGACTGCAACGAAATTGTAATTTGTTACAAGAAAATTATGTAGAATTAGTAGAGATGATCCAAAAGCAAGATAAAATTATTGACAACATAGAAGAAAGTAAACAAGATATTGCAGGAATAATTGCAGATTTAAACTGCTTCAGAAGGGAGATTCAACAAAAAGGATCAGAAACAACAAGGATGGATAAAATGACAGGTAAAAGGCCGATAGATATATCCCTCCAGGTTTCTGATTCTGTCAGAAAAAATACTGAAAATACAAGCCTGATGGCAAAAGAAAGCAGCTTTAAAACTGCTAAGACCAGATTTACAACTGAGAATACTATCTCCTCGGAGAAAGAAAGTAGCCAAGTGGCAAGAAGCAGTTTTCAAACTACTATTTCTTCAAAAAATAGTTCCCGCCTAACAACGGAGAATATGATCTCTTCGGAGAAAGAATCTCGCAATAAAGCATAAAATATAAAACTGATGCCTGAAAGGATATTTAAATTCCGGGTATCTCAGAACGAGCAGAAGTATGACCTGCAATTGAGTCTTGCAGAGTTTTTAACAAAAAATGAAAATGAATATAGAACTTTATTAGAGATTGTTTACAATCTCAAAATGACGGAAACATGTGTTCCAGATCATACAGGAATATATCCCAGGATTAACTTTGACAAAGGAGCTGATCCAAGAATCATCAGAGACTGTTTCAGAATCGGAGCAGCAAATTTAATATATTTAAGCCAAGACCTTGGGGAAATACAAGGACTGCCCCAAGATATTTCCAGAGTAGTTAGAGAATTTAAAAACAATAGTCCACTAGTAAAACCTACTAGTGACATTTATATCAAGATTTTCTCAGCATCGGAGGACTGGGAAAAACTAAAGAAATTCAGTCCAATACACTGCATTCAAATTGGGGTATCTTCCCCAGAATATGTCAAAGAAATTGATGCAGATTACAGAAAAGAATTTGAAGAGAACAAGGTTAACAAGGAATTTGTTGAAATAAGAAGGG